>BHFT01039632.1:0-72847 GCA_004320025.1 Laticauda laticaudata | reverse complement strand
ATATATATATATATATATATATATATGCATTTTTCAATCAGATTGCATTAGATTCACTAATATAGATTGATTATAAGCAATTTGATAAATAGCCAATATAGCTAGGATTAATCCCTGAGGACATCCCTGAAGAATTTTCATTTCATAATATTTTGTTATCTCTGAATATTTATCTATCTGAGCTATCCAGTTCTCTCACATTATTCTGTTTCTTTCTGTAAAGATAAAGCTGTTCAAGAGAAAATAACACTACTGCCCAGTCTAAATTACATAAAAATTGAAAATCAAAATTGATGATTAATATACAATAATGTACAGCTAGAATGAAACCTTTTTCACTTGGAAAAAGGTTTCATTCTAGTCTCACCGATTAGTTTCCACAGAACAGGAGAAACAGAATCTAGTTTTCCTAGAATATGGTTTAAGAGGAATGTAGTTTGCTAAACAAACCCAAAACAGTCTACAGGTGGCGGTTTCCTTGATTTAGCAATCAACTTTGAAGCAAAATGCTTCACCCATAATCAAATTAGAAAGCTACTAAAAAGAGAACCAATCCCCAGGAAGAGAGGATTGTGACATTGCCCTCATGCTTCAATGATTTACAGCTTGGTCTTAAATAGTTACATTTTTGACACCTAATTATTATTTAAAATAACTCTTAAGAGTAATTTTTACTGTGCAATATAATTCCCCTCCCAGGAATTACCACCCAAAAGTTCAGGAAAGAATCAATTAGTTGGTCCTGGACAAAATAAGGCAGGACTGTTTCTTTGAGTTAATGATCAGCAAACAGAAACTCACATACTTTAGTGAATATTTGTATGAGAAGTTTGAAGGAAAGGACATCACTGGAAGGCTCTTGGAAGAGTTATGAATTATTACTGGGGGTAGTAGTCATCAGTTCATCTACTTAACCAGAGGTTTAACCCATCTCAGTGGTACATATATAATGTATATAATGTAATTCAACATAACAAATATGCTAAAAGAAGGTATATTTTTAAGTTTAATACAAAGGGAAAATAAGAACAGTTTAGGTTACAATTAAAATTAATGAATATTCTTTCCAAAAGAAACATGTTCTTTTACTTTCATGTCTCCCATTTTTTTAAGTTCCCACTTTTGTAATTTTCTAGCCTAGCTTTTCTAACACCAAAGACCAGTTGTCAAGAGGCCAGCTGCATGTAAATCAACACTGAGAAGCATTGATTCAACAACTTTTCAGTAGTATTTGACAAACACAGTGATATACAGTTTTAGTTTAGTATACTTTGAAAAGACACAGTTGTGTATTGTATCATGGCTGTAGTTGTGAGACCTTTTCTAATTATTTAGTAAGAGGTACAATGGTTTTGGATGTCCTATTGCTCAAGTGGCCTAGCAATTTAGATGCAAATTCTGTCCAACAAGAGAATGTTGTTGTTTTCATTCACTCCACTTAAAACGTACAAGTATACTGTACAGCTGCAAAAAATCTCCAGAAAAAACTAAGGGCAGACAATTGGGACAAGTGACTAATTACTTCTTCAGATTACCTTGAAGAAAACTGCACAATAGCAACAACAACGTGAAAACAAAAAGCATAGACCAAAAAGGATAATTGTGAAGAAATAATGGGTTCTGGGGATATCGAGCTGAAGAGACCCAAAGATAGTATAGATCTGGGGGCAAAGGAGGGCTTAAAAATTAAAAATGCCAGAAGAATATAACCAGGGTTTGCTTCTGGAAGAGAAAAATCAGAAGCCAGGTAATTAAGGAAATCAGTGTCCAGATGTGGGCTGCTGGGAGTTCAGGAGAACCCCTAACTAAGATTCTGTGCAGTTCGGAGAACCCCCAAATCCCACTCCTGGATGGCCCCATCCACCCTGCCCCATCCTTTCCAGGAGTCTCCATTTTGGATGCAGGTAAGTGTGCACAGAGGCTCAGAAAGGACAAAAAATGGGCCTCCTGGAAGTTTGGGAAAGAATGAAATGGGACCATTTCTGCTTTCAGAGAGCCTCCTGAGGCAAGGGAGGCCATTTTCGCCCTCCTGGAGGCTTGAGGAAAGCCTCCGGAGCCCGGGGAAGGCAAACACCACCACCCCGCCAATGTGCAGGAGGCTGACTAGGCCACACCCACCATGGCCACACCCACCCAGCTTTGTTAAAAATTTTGAAGCCCTCCTCTGACAGTATCACTAAACTTCTCACTAAGGAACTCTTAAGAAATACCAGAGAAAAAATAATGCTATATTGAATCTGACAACCATATACAGAAAATCACGAACGGTTCTATAAAGCTTTGTTGCATAAATTTTGCTTCCTGGGATGTGGAATTCCTTTGTGATTTCTAACTAGAAATCACATGAATAATTTTCTTGCCACTCACCAAATGTCCTGAACCCAATTCCACCTGAGTTTACTAAAGATAATTTTACTTTTTTAAGCAAAAAAAAAGGAAAAGCTGGTAATAGCACTAACTTTTCAAAAGTAAAAAATAATGATTAGCTGCAACCCAGAACTTATTCATGGAGGAGGTGGAAGAGGAGAAGAGGAAGAGGGAGGAGGAGAAGGAGGAAGAAAATAAGGAATAGCACTGAAGATAATCAACAGTATCTGGTTTTGAATGCTGAAATATTTTTTTTATTTCATTTTTTAAATGACTTGTCAAATTCAGAAAACCACCATATATTTAAAAAATGCAATCCAAAAATACCTGCAGCAATAAGAATGTATGGGTCTCTCAAGAGGGTCAGTAATGATGCTCCTTTTTGACTCTGTTAAAATAACAATTAAAAATAAATAGTTTAATAAAAAGGATGAAATTAGCATTTTTTAAAGAAGTTATCCTAAGTACTTACTTCTGGCTGTATCTTAGATGGCTGTAATACTAGCAGTTGTATTGCTGCCAACAAAACAAAAAAGAGTTATTTTACTCCATAGGTTGTAATTAAATTATAACACTATATATGAAACCATAAGTATTACAGGTAGTCCTCAAGTTCCAACAGTTACAACAGTGACCAAAGTTACAATAGCACTGAAAAAAGTGATTTATGACTGCTTTTCACATTTATGACCATTGCAGCATCCCCATAGTCACGTGATCAAAATTCAGACACTTGGCAATTGGTTCATATTTATGATGGGTCACCTTTTGCAAGACCCGATTCACTTAACAACCATGTCGCTAACTTAACAATTACGATGAGTCACTTAACAACTGTGGCAAGAAAAGTCATAAAATTGTGTAAAACTCACTTAACAAGTATCTCAGTTAGCAATAGAAATTTTGAGCTCAGCTGTACTCCTAAATTGAGGATTACCTGTTTTTTGACTTACCTCCATCAAAAAGAGTCAATGCTGCTAACACCAGGAATGGGGCTGCCTTCCCAACAAATTCATATAAGATACTTCCAAAAGGTGGACCCACTATGAAAAAAACACACTTAAGTCACTTTTCTTAGTAAATATTTAAATTCTAGTAAGATATGTGGCCAAATATCAAAAATGATGAAAGGCAACTCTATAAGTAGGTAAATATTGTGTCTGCCATTTAGATTAAAACCTCATTTTTAATGGGGAAAGTTTTAACCTAAAATAAAGCAGAGAAAACATGCAAGGCCATGGCATCAGGAATTCTTCCCAACTGCTCAAAATAGTTGTGCTCTGGTTCATATGATGATAGAATAAAGGAAGGGGCTTGAATGGAACAGCCAGCTGCATTCAGAGCCACTACCCAACTAGCTCTCATAAAGAGATTCAAAGGAGAATGTTCTTGATTTTTTTTCTCCTACAGCCATCAGTCCAATTTGGTCCATTTTCAAACTTGATTATTCTTCTACCTGTTTCTCCCCAATACCCAATTTGGTCCACTCCATTCTATTTATAGATAATTATTCTTCCATCTGACAGTTCTTAATCCATAATTTCTTTTCAATATTGAAAGAAATAAAAAAAGATAAATTTACTGAAACATTGTAGTAGCTGTTCACAGAAATGCTCGTCTTACTGAGTGTATGGTTGCCCATACTCCATATATTTTTCAATTATATATCAAATATAGCAGAACATGATAAAAATTCAAGAATATCTGGGCAACTATTGCTTTGCTACTTATATATCTAAAACTATCTAAAACTACAAAACTATCTAAAACTACAAAACGGAAGGGAGGCACAATTACATATTCAGTGTATTGGCAACTCAGAGTCAGTTTTGTGTAATAATTAAGGCCCCAGTCTAGAGACTGTGAGTTCTAGTCCCACCTTAGGCACAAAGTTAGTTAGGCAACTTTCAGCCAGTTACTTCTTCTCTGCCTGAGAAAAAGGCAATGGCAAATTACTTCTGAAAATGTTCTAAGTGACTTGTCAAAACTTCCAGTGTGATTTCCAATAAAAAATATTCTGGTCTATGGTCTAATTTGGATCCCAACATTTCCTCCAACCACTTCCCCATCCTATGCCAAAACTCTTACACTTTTTTGCAACTCCACCAAGCATGTTAGTATGTACCCCATTCCATTGAACATTTCCAACATTTTTGGGATTGGCTTTTATACATCTTAGCCAAACTGGCTGGTGGAAGATGCCATCGATAAAACATTTTAAGTAAACTCTCCTTATGCGTAATGGCCAGAGTAATCTTTTTATTCCTTTCCCATAATATTTGCCATTGATCCAATTTGATATTATACCCAAAGTATCTGGTCCACATTACCATTGGCTCTTTTACCTGTTCTTCCTCTAATTTATAGGCTAATAAAAATTTGTAAATTTTCCTTATTAATTTGTCCTCTGGTCCCAATAAGATTTTGTCTAATACTGTTTCTTGCATGTTGATCCCTCATTCTTTTTAATACTTTTTGTACCTCGATTGTATCTGTAAATATTCCCACCACTCTAGATTCATTCCTTGTTGCTTTAAGTCCTGTGTAGTTTTTAAATCTCCATCTTCATTTATGGCATCTTTATAGGAAACAGCTTTCCCTTCTTTTAAAAAATTTGGATGTGTTATCACCTCCAATATTAATATCCAATTTGGCATTTCTCTATATATCTGATTTTTGATTTATCCCAAATCTTAAATAGTGCTTGCCTAATTCTATGTTGTTGAAAATGTTGGTGTAAACCTGGCTTGTCAGGCCATAAAAACACATGCCATCCTTGTTGCAAGTTGTGACCTTCTATCTTCTCTCTCTGTGTGTACATAGCATGTACAACTAAATTATTTGACAAGCCAACAAAATAATTCTGAGTCAAATAATTTATTTAATAGTCTATTCCTGTGTAGTTTTACTCAGACATTAGTATTTATGTGTTAGTGGAAAAAAATTCATAGCCTGAAGGACTAATTACATATGCATTTAGTTGGGAATAAGAAGAACTGGCTATAAAGTAGCACTGTTGATTGAAAAAGCAGCATATGAAATTTTTAAAATTGATACAGGTAGTCCTCAAATTACAATATTTCATTTAGTGATTGTTCAAAGTGACAACAGCAGGGATGGCATTCTACTGGTTTGGACTGGTTCTATAGAACCAGTTGTTATGATTCTGTGCAGTTCAGAGAACCGGCAAATTGTGCCCTATCTGGCCTCACCCTGTCCACCCATCTCTCACCTCTCTGCCCAGTCAGTCCTTATCATGCATGCACGATTCACATGCATGCACAACATAGCTGACTGTGTTCTCCTGCCCAGTCACTCCTTAAGATATTTCTTCTTTTTTGCCTCCTGATGATCAGCTGTCTTACTGCTTTGTCCAGGAGGCTCCCCTGAGGCCCAGGAGGCAAAATATATGCCCCCCTCACTTCATTTTTTGCCTTCCTGGGCCCCAGGGAAGTCTTCTGGGAGCAAAAATGTCCCCCAGGAGGCTTCTCTGAGGCCCAGAAGGCAAAAAATGGGGAGTGGAGTGTGTGCTGCAAAAACAGAAGAAGCCATGATCACCCAATCACATGGCCATGCCCACCTAGCACGACTAACTAGCCACATTAAAAAAATTGAATCCCACCCTTGGACAACAGCATGAAAAAAGTGAGTTATGACAGCTTTTCACAGTTACAACCATTGTAGCACCCCCTGGTCACATGATCAAAATTCAGATGCTTGGCAAATGGTTCATATTTATATACTGGGGTCATGTGATCACCTGTTTGTGACCTTCTGACAAGCAAACTGAATGGGAAAATCCAGATTTAGTTCACAACCATGTTAGTAATTTAATAAATACAATGATTCATTTAACAACCGTGGCAAGAAGAGTTGTAAACTGAGGCAAACTCACTTGATGAATGTTTCATTTAGCAACATCAATATTGGGCTCAATTGTGATCGTAACTCAAGGACTACCTGTATTCTGATCCAGGGAACATTGTCATACTGACCTAATACCCCCAAGGCCAAGCCTCCCAAGGCAATTCCCATTGCATTGCCTCTTTCTTCATCATCAGTATAGACACTGGCTAGCATACCCATCCCTGCATGAAAAGAAAAGCAAAGTAAAAAACACTAGACTTGTCTTTGGCAGACAGGAAATTACACAAAGATATGAACAATCACCTGTGAAACATTTATCTTCACACAACCAATAAAGTATCCTTTGGAAAATCTCTTAAGATCAGGGAGGGAGGGGTAAGAATTCTCTCCAACTGTGACTCTTTAAGGCAATGGGGCTTTAATACAAGGGAAAGAGATGCCTTTTTTTCTTTAACTTACTCTTTTCTTTGCAACCTTTTACCAGAAAATGGTATGCAGGAAAGGAGAATGAATATAACCTGGAATTCTAAAAAAATATGAAGAATTCTCGGAATCGGGAATGATGACAACAAACTACACATTCTAAATGACACAGTACATATTAAATCTACCTAATCTGAAAAATGATTTTAAAGATTTTAAAAGTAGAAGAAAATATCATTAACATTCTTAAGAAATTCAAAATTGTTTATAATTAAACACCTCATCTAATTATATAAAGATAATAACAATAAAATGGTTTGCAATTTGACCAAACCCTAAGTAAAGAAAAGAATAAACAGCTGTAGCCTCTATGATGATGATGTACATGTTAGAAACCTACCAGCTACAGACGAACAAGATGAACCAACACCTTGGAGAGCTCTTGCAATCACAAGCAATTTATAGCTTTCTGAAAAGGCAAACACTGGGGGAAAAGTAGGAGAAAACATTAAAAAACAAAGGATTCCACTCTATCTAAATTTAAGCTTTTTATATTACTCTATTATTAACATTCATTTAATCTGAATTCTCTGTGACTATCATGTGAATTTCAATCTGTATTCATTTCTCTTATTTCATTTAGAGTTATCATTGCTGAAATGTTTAGCCTCTTGGTGACACAACATTAAAAAAAAAATTTAAGAAGCCCTTTTCCAATATTTCACAATACCTTCCCATAACTAAGATACAATTTAACTGGTTTTGGAGGTTTTTTTCCCCTGAAAATGGATAAGCAATTTCCAAGCCTCTGTGTGGAATACGCGTTGCTATATAATACATAAAATAATTCAATTGAAGGAGCCACTCTAATGAACGAGAGACATTCAAGGGCATTCCTCTTTTCATCTGGCAAGCAAGAAAAGGCAAGATTAAAGTGCCTTATTTTTCTATCCATTCTGTCCCTTCTTGTTCAACGATATGGACTGTATAAGAAAACATTTCAACTCAAAGCATACCCTAAGCAACAGTGGCAAAGGGAATGGTTATGTGAATACTACATTATTATGGCACTATAACAATCTGTGGAACAAAGTCTTGCCTTCGTTGATGTTTTACCCAACAATTCTCTAGTGAAAGCTTCATATATTCTTAGAACCAAAAGATATCCAGATCTGACTATGTAAAACCATGTTTTGTTTCCATCACTCTTTCTCTTCGGTAATACTTGGGGACATAGGAGAAAAACAACACTTACTTATTGTTGAAATAAACATAATGCAGAAACCAGCAAACATGGGGACCTGATAGCCTATCCTGGAAGACAAAATCAATACCAAGTTTTGACTTTTTACACATTTTTCTGTATCCACAACCAATGTTTCATTTCTTTAGGAAACTGAAAATAATATTTAATAACAGAGTTAGGCAACTTTTTTGAAATTCAGAGAAGAATTTTGAGGTGGCATCTGTGAGGAGATGTTGCTCATGTAAAATGAGTGGAACCACACAAAAAGTCAGATTTTTGCCAGACTACAAGCTTTGTTTATTTCGGCAAGAATGAAATAAATTCTGGTTCTTACCTTAAATTAACTCTGTAAAATGTTACAAATCAACAATTACATTCAAGAAATTGGTTCAGAGAGAAAACACAACATACAGCACAAAACTTTTAATATTGAAACAAAGCTGATAATACTGTAGCCAATGGTGGGGTTTTCCCCAAAGCTAACAAGATGGTTGACATTTATGAGAGCATTGTGATGCAAACCCATGACTTCTGCATAGGCCCAAATGATATCAGCAATCTCTTTATAGATCTCTACAGATTATAAATCATTTATTTCAAAACTCACAATTAATTTTATGAACTTAGTATACAGAATCACATATCGATAATGTATTAGTACCATTAGAGAAATACAGAAATAGAAGGACTACAGAGATGTACACACAAATTCACTGATGTTCCAGGAGATGTTTTTGCATGAGATGCTAAAACAAGTAAGGCTCAAGCCCATTTTCTATTAATTCTTCATCAAAACATCAGATCAGCACCAGATGATATAAATACAACTTACTATGATTTTGCACCCAATGAAAATAAAACCAGGGAACTTTCAGACAAGTTTGTGTAGCAAACTTGTCCGCTACAGTTGCCCTCCTCTTTTCTAATCTGTTCCGATCACAGCATTGTTGGCTTTGCTGGGAACTATTAAAAAGAGGGAAAGGTAAACCATCCTGGTAATACTATGAAGGAAACTACATAGCTAAAATCATTCTGAGTTGTAGCCAAACTAAGGAGGGAACTATACTTTTATAAAAGCCTAGAAACCCTTTATGATTTTTTTTGCTGAAAATGAATAAACATGAACTAGTGATTTCAATATTCAT
The DNA here is from genome assembly GCA_004320025.1 of Laticauda laticaudata. NCBI lineage: Eukaryota > Metazoa > Chordata > Lepidosauria > Squamata > Elapidae > Laticauda > Laticauda laticaudata. Next base: position 63,799 of record BHFT01039632.1, on the reverse strand, counting down.
TGATTAAAAAGGTTTGTAAAGGAAAGAAGCAAATGATATACTGTATAATTTGGAAGGGAGAATTGCCAAAAAGAAAACCAGACGTGCTTCTTTACATTTCTTTTTCTTTTGTCATCTTTCTTTTTTTTTTTAATCTTTTGTATATACTCTTACTACTTTTTCTTTTATGTTTCTGTAGTTTCTTAAACCATTCTTCTAACAAAAACCCTTTTTTTAAAAAAGGAGTTGAGCTGAACTCAAGGGCATCTCATATTTTTACTATAAATTCAAATGAATATTGCAGTTGCATCTAAAATATTGACATAAATTAGATCTAACCATTCCAGGATCTATATTTTATATCAGGCTGTTCGATCCATATATCATGAGCCCATTCAGCATGTAAGCCATGCTTTCTATGTTACTCTAAATAAAAATTAATCCTAGGTTTCTGCCCTCTAACACAACAGTAATACTTAGCAGATTTTAATATTCAAAGTGCAATGTAAATATTACCCTGCTCTCCTGCTATTTAATCTAAAACAACTATTTTATTTACTTTATATTAAATATCGGAAAGGAATAGGTTCAGGGTTCATTCTATCACTGAATTTTTTATTTCCTAATATTTTCAGTTTAGAATTTAGCTCACGGAATTGCTATTGCTTTTGATGTTTTATTGTTTTATGTCCTTTGGTTTTATTTCTTGTAGAAGTATGTGGGACATCATATAGAACATATACTATATAAACATAATTAATATTAATAACCATAATGGCTTTTTAAAAATGGTTTTACACTACATAAAATAGTGTCTTATGGGTGAACACAAATTTGTGTTTATTTATTTGTTGTGCTATGCTTCTCCAATCCAGAGAGATTCTGAATGGCTTCTACTCTATTCTTTCAATAAGACTAAAATAACACACACACACAGTCACGATCTGATAACTAACAGTAGCCAAGAAAATTAGAAAGAGAACTATGGTTACCAAGGTAACATTCAGACACAAACCAGAATGTGAGCTCTACCTCATACCAGATCTCTTCCTGGGGCTTTATAAAACAGTTTTACAGCTTTATCAAAACCCAGTAAGTTGGGATTAGTCTGATCTCTGGAAATACAAATCAAAGAAAGAGGGAATAACCGAGAAAGCTCTTGGCCTACATAGACTGAATGACTCAAGAAAAGTATACCTCATTTCATCTGAATCAGGAGTGTCAAATTCGCGACAACAGGTTGTCATGTGACACATTGCAACTTTTTTCCTCTTCGCTAAGTGGGAGTCGCCACTAAACCAGAAGTGGGTGCAGCATGTGATGCATCTGGCCTGCAGGCCACAAGTTTGACACCATTGATCTGAATGGACAGGTAAAACCATTTGGAGGAGGCAGTGCTGTAGATATTAAACTTCTGAACCACAAAGTCTTTAAAAATAATATGTGCCAATTCCAAAATTGCACCTGAAAGCAAAATGGCATCCAGTTCACTCTCAAGCTCAAGGTGTTATATGGAAGGAATGTAGCAGTTATATTGCTGCTTGTATTCTATAGAATAAATTACAATAATTCCATGGGAGATGAATAAACCAGAAGATAACATCTCTTGAATCAGGTTTATCTGCCCATAATCACTGTGTCATGCTATTACTATGCTGTTTTATAGCAGTTTTTCAGTTATGCTTTGATAGTGTCTATCAATATGATTATACTAACTTTTTTCCTATAGCTTTATTGTATGTGGTACAATATGGTATTGTATGTGGTATTGCTGGAAAAGTATGAAATTGTGATGATATATTAAAACCGTGGTGCCACTCTAATGCTTCTAATCACAGCCTATCACAGAATAATATGAGCCTGCCTGAATCTTTTCAGAAGGAATGTCAGCCATATTTGATCAACAAACTGAAAAACAAATCCATCCTACAGTCATTTCTGTCTCTGGTTTCATCAACTCTTACTTGAAGGCATTTATAGTAACAATATCAATAGTACTTAATACTTATATAATGCTCCATATGCTTTACAGCATTCTCTGACTGATTTATCAAGTCATCCCCCAACAATCTGGGTCCTCATTTTACTGACTTCAGAAGGATAGAAGGCTGCCTCAATTTTCAACCCTGGCAGGATCGAACTCCTAGCTATGGGCAGAATTGGCCTGCAGTATTGCATTCTAACCACTGCAAAATCAAGTGCACCTTAGGAGGATGTTCTTTGAAAAGTAACATATAATTAAATATGTTTATAATTTAAAAATTTATTTGAAAGCTTGGCTGGAAGGAAATGCATAATTCCCACTCACCATTCCCATATTATTAATGAAGAGATTGCAACAATTGTACTACATAAGCTACCATTCCATATTTCATTTCTAGTTCTCATTATCTGATATCTGCACTAGATGAAAAAAGTTCACTCCTTCTACAAAGACATCTATCTATGGGTGCCAGTCAAAAAGCAGAAAGGAACAAGCTAAAAAATATTTAAAATAAATAGATGGTAAATCAAAGGCTGATTTATTTAGAGATGATATAGTGCAGATTTATTAGCAATTCATTTTAATAATATGTATCAGTAAAAGCAATCAATAAACTAAATAAGAAATAAGACACATAATAAAGCAAATATTTCTCTAAAAAATAAATACACATAGAATAGAACAAATGAAGTATGTTTTATTACATAAGGGGGGAAAAGAAAACATACCTGTTTGTCATTGGTCCTATAAAAGGGTTAGTAAGGAACTGGACAGTTGCTTTGGAAGCAAAAAGCAAACCAACTTCTACATTTTCATTCACCAATTCTTTGTCTTTCTTTGGACAGTCTGAGAAGGATGGAGTTGTCTTAGTCATGTTTACCACCATTTGCTCTGTCTGAGCATAATAATAATCTTCTGGCCTTGTTCTTTCAGAATTATTTCCAGTAACTATAGTTGAATTGTCATAATAAGAAAAGATGCTCTGCAATCTGTTTGAGTTGACAGAAGGAGTCACTGGTCTAATGGTTTGGACATCCGTTACATTTTTGGGGTGTCTAATGCTATACAAATAACTTGGTATTATTGGCACTGAAAAAGCAAAGAGAAAAATTGTCACACAAAGGCATATACATATGTCATAATTAAGCACAACAAAAATAAGCATAAGGCTGCACTGTTTTTTTGTATAGTATATGAATGAAAAAATAGCTAGTTTTCAGAACTTTTCATCATGGAGAAATGATTATGTTTGGTTTTATCAAACTAATTTTATTTCAAAAGGAGAGCTAGGAAAAGCAGTTTAAATCTGATCAAATTTTGCACTCTCTGATACATGCATCCAGGCTTTTCATTGTTCTTCATATTTAATCTTACTGTATAAGAAAGACAAACTCACAAGTTCGTCCATAAAATGATTGGAATTCAAGCAGTCACTCATTCTTTTCTTCATGGAATGAAAAAAAATGTGATAAGACTTATCAATATTCAGTCCAACATCAAATTTCAATTTAAAAAGATTAATAGAATTACAGGAAAATATATTTAAGTCTTCCCCAATTTTCTCAGAATTCTGCAAAAGTATTCCTCATATGGTTGAAATAGGGAGTTGAATTTTAAAATGTAAAAACATCTAGAAAATTGATATGAAAATTATGTGTAAGCTGATTTTTGTGTTCCCCAACATTAATATGATTTGAATAAAATACTTTCAATCCTTTAAAAGCTAAAGATTAAAATCCGATGCTTCTTATGCCCTTATTCATTTATATGCTCTTTATCAATAGCAGTTGTTTGCAGTGCATGGTACAAACTTCAAATAAGCAACCTAATTAGATCAAACAAAATAAACATCAAATGTAGAAGTAAAAAGGATGCAATAACAAATCACCCTCTATAAAGTTCACCTGGAAACAAAATACTAGTCATATAAAAATAACAATAACCTGGTATGTAAATGCATGTAATATTGATACCAATTAGTTTTCCAGGAAACACCATAGAAAATGGATGAGTTGAGGAGAAGGCGGAGCTTCGTCTCGGTGCTACAGCTGCAATCTCGGGGCTCTGAGATCGCAGCTGATATTTTCTCCCCTGGTCGGTCCAAACGGACCTAAACCGTCCCGTAGAGACGGGGATTGTGAAGGGCACAGTCCCAGGATCCCAGAGATATCGCAAATCTCTGGTTTGATCCGGGAGAAGCCCTTTTGCTGGCGGTGGAAAGGCAGCCTCCAAAGCTGCTGAAGCCGGGACAGCTCCGAAAAGAAAGTGGCTGGAGCGAATGTGTATCGGCTGGGTAAGAAACTTCTTTTGTAATGTAAATTGGCTGAGATCTGAAAGGATATCCTGAACAAAGAACAAAGAACAAAGAAGAAACCTGTGACTTTATTTTTGTTTGACTGGAATTGTTTAAGCGGCGTTTTTTAAAGTGATGTCAANCTGTGACTTTATTTTTGTTTGACTGGAATTGTTTAAGCGGCGTTTTTTAAAGTGATGTCAAATTGAGGCTTGGATTCTTTCCCTTACTACTTCTTTTTCTGAGGACTTTAATATGATTTTGTAGGTAACCAGATTGATTTTTTTCTTATATATATTTTTATGCTTCTTTTGATTTTTAAATTTCATTAGGATAGAGACCCCCTTTGATTTTTTCTTTCTTTTCCTCTGAGCTTTGTATACATTACTTTTCTTTTTGGCTGGGGGGGGAGAAAAAGTATTAAGAGATTTTGCAACACTGCCAACTAGAGGCTTGAAAGTACTTTATTTGAACTGGGGAGATCTCAAGGACATTTTAATGTGATAAGATGGAGGGAGAGCACAGAAAAATATTATTACAGGTGTTTTCCTGGACTCTTTATCAATATTTCAACACTTGAGGCTTGGCTTTGAAGCTGCTGGAGAAGAGAGTCATAATAAGAATAAATTACACTAGATTTACTGTCAAAGTCAAAGCTTTTAATATACATGAAGGCACATAAAACTACTCAAAATGGTACTTTTAATGAAGTTGGTACAGCACTGCACAAGCTTGAATTACGAAATTGTTCAAGGTTATATATTAAAGGATTCCTTGGTATACACATCTCCGTACAGATAATCCTTGACTTACGACCACAATGGAAACAGAATTTCCATTGCTAAGCAAGGTGGTGGTTAAGTGAGTCATGCTCAATTTTACGATGTTGCCACAGCTGTTAAGTGAATTATTGTTGCCACAGCTGTTAAGTGAATTGTTTGGCCATTAGGCAAATCTTACTTCCTCCATTGTTGGAAGCTGCCTGGGAAGGTCACAAATGGTGATCACATGACCCCCAGGACAAGGCAAACATTGTAAATGCATGCTAGCTGACAAGCGCCCGAAGGTGGAGACGCTGTGCATGTGAGGACCGATTGTAAATGACTTTTTTTTCAGTGCTGTTATAACTTTGAATGGTCGTTAAAAGTGATTGTAAGTCCAGAACAACCTGTAATCCAATTACTAAATTAACCCATTTTTTGAGTTTGCACAATACAATAAACTAACTAAACACACTTAAGTTGCATATGCTAACCCACACAAAGCAAACTCAAGATAAAGCACTGGGCCACAGACCAGCAATTGGGGACCTCTGGTATGTGACATAAACAGGAAGAAACAAATGGTCCTAAGCAAAGCAAGGAATGATCTCTGCTCCCCTTTAAATACCATCATATGTAGATACCTCATCATTGCAATGCATCCGTGCCATGGCTTCCGACAGCCGTATCATGCTTTCCAGTTGTCTCACTGTGATTCTCCATGATGATTTTGTAACACCAGAGCCATCCCTTTGGCGTAAGCGCTTATAGTGCTCGACAATAAAATCCTCTGACTCTTTGGAAATCTATTGGAAGTGGGGAAAATGATGCATATAATAGTCTACTCTGCTAAGATTGAATTCAGTAGAATTTCCATTTTAAAATATTGCATTACATCATGGAATCAAGTAATAAAAGCTCTAATCTTTAGAGAAATTCAAGAAGTCATTTCAGCAAATTGGAGTAAGTGTTAAAGAGCTCATATTAAAAATATACTATTTTTAAATAATAAGGAAAGTTTAAAAATTCTCAATACCTTTGGTTTAAATTGCCTGGCAAAGAGAAGGTATCTTCGGATGTGATCAAGTGTATAAATACGATCAATCGATTCATCTATCCTAGAATGAAGATCCACAATGCGCCTTGCAATAGCATAATCTGTAACCTAGAGAAATATTAGGCACTATTACTAAAGTTATACGGAGCAATGTAATAGGAAAAACATTGATGTCCAGATTTGCCATTACAAATAGTGTTACTGTTATCTTACTCTGTTAAATAATTTTAACAGAAACTCCCCCCCCCAAAAAAAATCTATCACATGAATAAGTTCTTTGTTAAATGAGTTTGAATGTTCAACAATTTGGATTTTGTAACATTTTGTCTCAAAATTATTGTGTGATTATATTAAGTTTATATTCTGCCTTTATTTTATATTACTCAGAATGCTTCTGCCTCATAATATCCCAACAATTATTCTAGGAGATGGGGTGGATGGAGAGAGTGTGAATTGCCAGCTTTCCAAACCAAAGTAGCTCTCAAAATAAATATCATTATCACGATCAAGCTACTGCATCTTTAATAACTTTTATATAATGCTAGCTCCACAACCATCGGTTTCACAAACGTTTTTATTTCTCCCATTCTGTAGAATGTTCTTATCACTGGCATTCGCATTCCTCAGAGTCCTTGAGCGGTTTTTAAAGGGAGAAAAGAAAGATGGATATAATAAAGAAAGAGGAAGTTTCATTCACCTTTTCTGTCTTTTAACTTAGGCAAAAAGTTAAAAATATCCTCAAGTCAAATTTGGGCTTCTGATGGATCCAAGCTATTTCATATGTCCCATGTTCAGCACTTAAACCAAGTTAGCACTCTGACTAGGTTATTCTTATTCCAGGTATATTAAGTAACATACTACTTGTAACTTAGTAAAATTTGAGCATCCTTAAGAGCTACCAATATGCTCAGAATGTTAGTATAGTGTAGGAAAACATATTAAAATATAATGCAACTCATAAGTACAAATCCCCTTTAAAATCCCACTTACCCAGGTAAAAATATATATGAAAAGACGGATTAAAAAGACACAGAATTGTATTTTATAAGATGCATATAATTTAATCTACCATGAATTACAAATACTTGTAAATTCTGTGTTACCTCATTGCACTCATCCACAAGAATAAAGAAGAGATCAAATCTAGACATGATAGGGGCCGATAAGTTTATATTCTGTTTCAAAGACTTGGCTCTATCATAACGTCCACCGACTGGATTTGCTGCTGCCAAAATTGATGTCCTGGCATTTAAAGTGGCCTGTTAAAAAACAAAGTAAGGAAATAAAATTTTTATTCCTCTTCCTGACAAAAAGCTTCCTGAGAAAAGTAGCTAATATGTACACATTTATTTCATAAAGCTGAACAAACTGGGAACAAATAGTAGAAAGCAGGAGGAACAAATTATTTTCTCTTATCTTCAAAGACAGATTGTTACTGGGTCAGGAAGATCTTTTTTGATTAATTTTGTTGGGAGATGCTTCAACCCCAGTGACTCTTGCCCAAAAATTGCTTCTTCCAGAACATAAATTTTAATATATGAAAAACATTGGCTAGGGTCTGGTACTTGAGAGACTACCTATGTTCCATAATACCCACTGGGCCAATTTGATCTGGCGAGTTTGGTGTGTTCCTGATTCCTTGGATTAAACAAGGCTATCTTATTGGGACTCTATAAACATGATTTCTCTGTAGCAGCTCCCTGGAATCTGGAATGAAGTTCCCCTGAAATCTGGATGGTCCCCATCCTACTGATGTTTCGAAGGGGCTGGAAGATACAGCTTTTCTCCTTTTATTATTTTGTGTCATCTTTGCAATTATTTATTCTTTTTCTTGCTTATTGCATTTTTAAAAAGTGATTTTACTGGGACTAATAATTAATTAATTATTTAACATAGCCTGACTCCAAGTGACTTTGGATGGTTTATACTTATGTAAAGTCTGGTTCTTTTAGAGCATAACCTCTCTAAATAATTTTGTCACAGAATAACATTCTGAAAAGAAATGACCAGAGTGGATCCAACTACAGAAACCTGCCAAATAATCCATACTAATTCTAAAGACTAAAATAACAACAATTGGTAATTCTGGCAGTGAATGTTTACCTTAACTCCAGCCTTGGTAATGGATATAGTTTGCTGCTCCATTGCTTCGTGAATGGCAACTTGGTCTCTCATATCCATTTTGTCAAATTCATCAATACAACACACTCCCTGGGGAAAATGCAACAGGTTTGTCAATTCCCACTTCCATTACTGGGATAAATAAAATGAATAGTAATCCAGAAAGTACCACACTTTGGATAACATACATTATCTGCCAACATGAGTGCCCCAGCTTCAATAACGAATTCATAGGACTCTTCGTCTTTCACCACAGCAGCAGTTAAACCAGCAGCACTAGAGGCCTTTCCACTGGTATATACTGCTCGGGGGCTGAATTCTTCCACGTGCCTGTTGGATCATAAATCGTTTTGATGACCAGCAACTTTACAAAAGATACTAACAACATTTAGATTTGTATACTGCTCCACAGTGCTTTAAAACTATCTTAATTCTCCTTTCGCCAACCTTGGAAGGATGGAAGGCAGAGTCAACCTTGAGCCTGTCAAGATCCAACTCCAGACTACGGGCTGAGTTTGCCTGCACTACTGCACTTTAACTACTACACCACCAATGCTAGGATGACATAACAGCAAAGACTAGAGTTTGAATAAATGCTCATCAGCAGCTAGTCCTTGATTTACAACATCGATTAGGACCAGACTTTCCATTACCAAGTGATGCGGTTGTATAGTATGACTGCATCACTTAGTGATAGCAATCTCTAGAGTCCTGGTTGTGAGCATTAACTGAATTTCCCAGCCTTTAGGTGAGGCAACTTCCTGGTGAAATTTTATTTTTGAGGTTAAGCATCTCTTCAAAACTTTGCACAACTGTACTAATTCTAAGTCAGGCAGATGTTTCCTACAAAAGACCAGAGTAGATCGTATTTCGGTCAAACAGATATACAAACACTTGCAAGGAGATTTAATTTATCTTTTCATTTGTGTATAAAGGAATGTTGCAACAATTGTACTGCATTGAATATTTGTTTTAAAAGTTAGCAATCCAGCATAATCTTTTCAACTTTATCTAAAAATTATTTCACATATGTGCAGAGATCTGTAAGCCATGCTGATCATGCAGCTAACCCTACCATAGTGTTAGAGAAACTTACTTTAAAAACTGGCTTTTGGCAGTACTTGGATCACCAACAACGCAAACATTGATGTCACCACGTAATGAAGTGCCTTCTGCTGTTGTCTTAGGAACGCCACCAAATAGCATGAGTAAAATCCCTCTCTTTACTTCATCATTACCTAGATCACAGCAAGTGAATGTTAGACATATTAAAGATTTTACAAATGCACACATTCAAAATAAATTCCTTGGATAAATGTATATAAATGAAAAGGCAACTTATTTTCCAGCCATTGTGATGTTAGCCTTAAACAATGCTCAAAACTCAATAATGTTGCTTGTAACTGAGCAGCATCAACCAGGTCAAAGAATCACAGGAAATTCTCCACCTTCATTATTTCATCTCATCTTTTCAAGATGTACAGAACATGACCAAGAAGCATTACACTGGAACATTATCTCATAAGGCTTCCTTATAGCCTGTAATCTAGTCTTAACCTGACTGCTTATTGTATGATTTATATGCTTTGAGCTGGTTTTTGATTCCTGGCAACAGGCTGGTTAAGCTCCTGAAGTTTTCATGGCAAGATTTTCAGAAATGGTTTGCCCTCATTTCCTTCCTAGGAAGGAAGGGCTGGGACAACATGACTGGCCCAAGATCACCCAAGTGGCTTTATGCCTAATGTGGGACTAGAACTCAGTCTCCCAATATATAACCTGGTCACTTAACTGTTAGATCAAACTAGCTATCTACTCATGATATACATATATAATCCCTGGCTCTACCCAGTGTTTGGAATCTACTAAGACCTCAAAAATTATGGACATTTTGTGCATGATAAATAGCTACAATAATCGTTTAAAACACTTGCAGAAGAAAAAAATCTACACCTGATTTCCAACAGGAACGTTAGCATGTGTCATTTATATATATATATATTTTTTTTTTCAACAAAGGATAAGGAAGAAAAATTTTGAGTAATTTGACCATTTTTTTTTAGGAATTATGTGAATTATGTAATTTTTGATGTTCCCACCCTTTCCTTTAATGTTATTCTCATAACTAGCGGAGTCATGTATATGTAAACAAGTTTAAATGTATTTTTCTGTTATTTTGTTTGTTATAATAAACTATACTTCACAGTCATTATTTTATATTTTTCTATGGTACTGAATATAACTGTAAAGAGAAGCCCTTTCTGGGGAAGAGGTGAAGAACCAAGAAAACCTTATTTTCACGAATGAACACTTTGTTATGAACCATCTCTCACTATGTTTTGTAGGGACCCAATATCCAGAAGGAGCTTTCCAAAGGACTGAGGGTGGGGATAATAAAATATGTCTCCTTCGTTCATGAGAACTCTAGATTAAACCCATTATCTCTAAAATATGCCTATGTCAGAGAGTAATCATAATTCAAAAACAGTCTATATTGGACAACTGATACAAGATAGTTTAACAGACCAATGTTGCCTTCAGCTAAAATAAGCAATTTAAAATAATCTGTGAAACAAAGTCCAAGTTTATCATTTTGTTATTAAAGTGCAGAGGTTACTTGATAAGCAAAGAGATGATGAGGTATACTGATTAAAAGATTATGGCAAACTTCCCCCTTCAATATCCATGGAGATTCTCAAGTCATCTAGGTCATGGCTGTCCAAAGGTACTTTTTTTCAAGAGGCAACTGGACTTTCTGGTTTTTCTTTGAAGACCTCTTTTTGCTTCTCATCCAAGAGGCTTCTTCAACTCTGATTGAATGGTGGGGAATGGAAGAATTTATACTCCCTGCAGATAGCTGGACATTTGCATTCTTTTAAGCAAGTCATTGAGGCCACCTGGAAGTTTACCTGTGTCATCAATGCAAATGGGTGTGGAGCCTTCTTGGAACTGTGGAAAGGACTGTGCTGTATACTGGAGATATAAGTTGTTGTATCCCTCCCCCTCTTGCTGAGACGACTGTTCATTTCTGACATAGATGATCTCTTTAACCCCAAAATTGAACAGCCCTTTCTCAACAGATTCCACACACCCCATTCAGTCAGAGCTGAAGAAGCTTCTTGGATTAGAAATTAAACAAGTTCAAAAAACACCCCAGAAAGTCCAGTTGCCTCCTGAAAAAACAAACAAACCCACCTTTGGGTTCTCCTTTCAATAGATCACCAGCCACTTCAAGTCAAATACAGGCATGTGCATGTTTCTGAAGCCTATAATAATTTTCTGGATCCCAAACTTATACTACCACAAAGAGATTGCTTTTTTAATTGTTCCGATCTCTTCAGAAGAGATAATATTTACAGAGAGAGTTCCAGATTAGATACAGTGTACACAATTCATTTGAAAGCTTTCCAAATAGTTTAAAATAACAGTTTAGTCTTACCATGTATGGTGGGAAAGAGGCTTGTACAAAGGTTGTGGTATAAGTTTTTATCTTGGCTCATTTCAAATACTTTTTCCCATTCCATTACAGACATCTGATTTTTAATGCTTTCTGCAGTTTGTTCCTCATCTCGAAGTTCTTTGCCTCCAAACTAAGATTAAGACAAAATAACACAAATTCAAAATAGTGCAGAAAATCATTAAAGAAAACTTAAGATCCTGAGCCAGAGAAGTAGTAGTCATCAAATCAAGGGGGAAAAAAAATATTGACTGTGTTATTTCCCCCATGAATATTTTTAAAGTGAAATGACTGTGAAAAATGTGTGATCTCAGAGCACAGGTGGCAGAACAATCCCCAAATTAAAACCACTTCTGCATATGGAAAACTACTGTATCACAGAAAAAGTCTTCTGGGGAAAAGTTCTCTGTTATTGTTGGTTTTGCAGTCAGTCCCTATAGAAGCTGCAGCAGCCCAACAATTCTACCCTGTCGGCGTGAAATTCTACCAGTTCGCAGCTATTCACTAGAATCGGTTGTTAACATTCTAAGCAGTTTGGAGAATCGGTTGTTAGAAGAAATTACTGGCCTAATCCTGTAAGGAAGGCAGGAAGGAAACATTCTGGTGTTGCTTACAGAAACTGCCTCTCCGTTAACCCTTATTAGATTCTTGGCAGGACTAGACTTCCTGTCTCAGGAACTTTTCTGGAGTTTTTTTCTCCTCCTTTGCTGATACTTTGCTTGTGTGGAGTGACCATTCAGTTACAATGGTACTGAAAAAAGTGACTTATGACCATTTTTCACATTTATGACTATTGCAGCATCCCCACAGTCACGAAGCCAGGCCAAAAGATGTGTGCCTCGATATGAATGATATTGAGTTGGCCACGCCCAGCCAATAACATGACCAAGCCACGCCCACCAACTAAGCCACACCCACAGAACTGATTGCTAAAAAAATTGAATCCCACCCCTGTACCTCCTCATTCTTATGTTGGACAACCTGGCGAGGACACACTGGGAGCTCTACTTTAAATCGGGCAAATTTGAATGTCACACACTTAAAAATATATACTGCATGGAAAAAAAATGGCAAATTATTTAACACATACTATTATCAAAACAAAAAATATTTAGGCAAAAACTTCCAACGTTCAGTAAGAGGGAGTAGAACAGCAATAAATCCCCACAACTGGTTTCTTTAAAATGATCCTTGCTGTTATTTTTCACTTAGCAAGACTCACCCTGGGGTTTGTTGGCGCCACGTAACAGGCTAGAAAGACCAATTTATAGGACAACTCTCTGACTCCAAGTGCTCGAAGACCTCGGATACCTTCAGTTTCATAGCCTTCTTTTCCAGTCACACGAGAACCAGTTTCTGCTCGTACACCTATAAAATTAGGAGTTTGAAAGTTCTGCTCAAAGAGCAAACCCAGCTACCCACAAATACTTCTCTAAATAATTGAAGATGACATCGGGCAAGCTACCATCAGTCCCAATTAATACATCATATTAAGTCATGGATAGCTTTAATCATAGTTCCCTGAACTAGCCAGTGACCAGGATTCATACATAGCACTAAACACCACGAAAGTTTAATATATCTAACCCTCGCAAGATAATAGTTCTAGGATTCTAAAGTAGTAGAAAAATTGCAAAACAACCTTCTGATCAGGCAGTGTTGGTACTTGATGGTTGTTCTAAGTTCCACCAGATCTCTACAGGAGGTACTTTCAACCTGGGCCCCAAAATTGACATCCCCCATGGTCGCATGACATCTCAGATGCTTAGCAACTGGCCTACTTTTACAACTGTAAGTTGATCCACCCCCTATGGTCACATCTCAGATGCTTAGCAGTTGGCCTATATTTACAACTGTTTGCAGCATCTCAGTCATGGGACCATGTTTTTGCTTTTATTTACTTCTGTTTTCAGCAAAACTGGCCCAAAGCGAACCATTGGTTTGCTTAACAACTGCAATGTTCACTTTATAACCACTATGTTGGCTAAACAACTGCCTCAAAAATAAAAAAAATGTCACGTGATTTATGATTGTCACAGCTTATGACTAATGATGGTTAGGCTGCATTAAGATAATAAGTCAAGGACTACATATAATCTGTGATTCCTAACCTGCAATTTAAAGCAGCATATTTTAAGGCTACAGGTAGTCCTCGACTTACAACAGTTCATTTACTGACCATTCGAAGTTACAACAGCACTGAAAAAGTGACTTATGACAGCTTTTCACACATTTGCAGCATCTTCATGGTCACACGATCAAAATCCAGATGCTTGACAACTGATTCATATTTATGACGGTTGCAATGTCCTGGGATCATTTTGTGACCTTCTGATAAAGTCAATGGGGAAGCCACATTCACTTAGCAACCGGGTACTAGCTTATTGCCTGCAGTGGGTCACTTGTGGCAAAAAAGATTGTAAAACTCATTTAACCAGTAAATCAAACAAAAATCATTTAACCAATATTTCACTTAGCAACAGAAATTATGAGGCCAATTGTGGTTGTAAATCAAGGAGTACCTGTATATCATATACTAGGAATAGATAAATATCTTCAATACTGAAGACTTGAGATAGGATTCTCCTACCTGGAGTAGACAGTTGAGAAACATCTGGCACGACAATGAGACACCCTGTGAAGTCACACTTGTCACCAGCCTGTGCAGATTCTACAGCTTCAGCACGCAAAATGACCTCAACGCTGCGAGGAATGCTTCCCCGAGGCAATTCAGCCTGGGTTTCTTGAATGCGAACCTGGGAAGGCAGGAGGAAAGAGACCTTAAAATGCCTGACCTTAGCATGATTAAAAATTAAACCTGAACATTTCTAGCACATGGACTTGGAAAAACAACAGATGCATGCGTTTTATACCAAATTGACGTGTAGCTAAGGAAGTTCTAAAAGAAAGCAAAAGGAAGATCATTAACAGATTCCTTTTAACTTCTGAACTAGGAAAACAACAAATCTTAGGAGACATAATGTCAGTAAAGCAAGCTTGTTTTTATCCTTGGTTATGGCAAAAAGTAGAAATAAGATATGGGGGGAATTATTAAAACAACAGAACCTCAAAAGAAAATAGAAATTTCACAAATAAGCATTAAAATAGATACATGAATCAATTAAGTTGGCGTTAATGCACTTTTTTTTGGTAAACACAATCTCCTAATTTGTGAAAAGCAAAAACATGCATACGATAGCTAAAAGTATTTTGTCAACATCTCTACCTTTCTAATAAGTTATAAAATCCACTAAATTCCACTAGAAATCCAGTATTAATTCAGATACAGTATAATCAGTGAGTTGTTAAGACAGGCTTGCGAAGATCATACTGTTCCTCCTTTGAATTAGGAGTCTCATGCTTCACTACACCGGCAATGAGAAGATCAGAGGGGAAATAAGATATGGCAAAAGGAAAGAAAAGGCAGGAAGAGGCACTAATATCTTGTTCACATAGCACCCAAAGTTCATATTTTGAAATACAGGTAGTCCTTGGTTTATAAATGGTCAAAGTTATGATGTAATGCAAAAATGGGACTTATTACCCAAATGAGAAGTTCTGACATGTCATGTTACTGCATCTTGGGCACTTGGCAACCAACTGACATTTATGGTATTTGAATAACAGAGTTGTTAGGGACCTTGGAGGTCTTCCAGTCCAACCCTCTGCTCAAACAAGAGACCCTATTGCATTTGGGTTGTCCAATTTCTTCTTAAAAATCTCCAGTGATGGAGCACTCAAAACTTTTGAATGCAAGCCGTTCCACGGCTTAACTGGAAATTCCTCACTTTTAGGAAATTTCTCTTAATTCCAGGTTGCTTCTCTCTTTGATTAGTTTCCATCCATGGTTTCTTAACTTGCCTTCTGGTGCTTTGGAAAATAGACTGACTCCCTCTTCATGGCAGCCTCTTAAAGATTGGGAGACTGCTATCATATCACTCCTAGACCTTCTTTTCACTTGACTCGATATATCCAATTCCTGCAACCGTTCTTCAGGTTTTACTCTCTAGGCCCTTTATCATCTTAGTTGCTCTTCTCTGCATTCTGCTCTAGAGTGTCAGCGTCTTTTTTTTAAATATGGTGACCAAAACTGGATATAGTATTCAAAGTGTACTCTACTAGGGCTTTATAAAGTGATACATACTAATACTTCAAGTGATCGTGATTCTATCCTTGTTTATTGGCTTTTTTTGGCAGCTGCAGCATGCTGCTGGCTCATATTTAATTGACTGTCCATTAGAACTCCAAGATCCCTGTCAGTTTCTGCTATTAAGCCACGCTTCAATTAATCTGTACCTGTATTTTTGGTTTTACTTGCCTTAGTGCAAAACATTATTTTTCTCTACATTGAATTTCATTTGTTAAATAGGACCCAGCGTTCAAGTTTATCAAGATCCATCTGGATCTTGAGCCTATCATCTTGGATGTTGGAAGGGGTATGGAACCTTTGGAGCATCTTGCTCTTCTGAGCTGTCTCTTCCGCTTCCCACCAGGTGAAAGCCAGATTCGGTAATGCTGGTGTGGTAATCCGTACAGTCATGCGAACATGATTTGCAGTGTTTTTATTGGAAACCCATCTTGACTTCTAGTTTCTAGGAAAAGCCATCCCACACCAAATAATAGATTCACTTAAGTGCAGTATTCACTTAATGCTGTTTAGTCATCGCCTTTTAATGACCCATAATCCCTTGAAGAATGGAGTCTGGGCAACTGAACAGAACTGAGTGTTTACTGGCTGGATGCCCTTCCTGTTGCCAATGCGGAGTTATAGCTTAATCTATTTAATGGCCTTTGCAAAAAAAGGTCATAGAATAGGTCATGTTTGAGATATCGATCTGAGAATAGCATACTGTCGTTTAAAAACCAAAGGCAGAAATTCCAACGACAATACCTTTTGGAAGTCAACAAACCGGGATCTGTTTGTATCCAGAAGAAACCGTTTCCTATTGGCACAGACTGGGTTTCTACAGATGTTGGGCTGTGTGTACTTGAACTGCTGCTCCACGTCTTTTATCACCGTCTGGCAATCCAGACAGAGAAAGGTCCCACTGACAAGCTCTGGGTGAACTGGGTGGGTGCGAACTACCTGCCCACTAATACGCATGAGGGATCCGATGCGGGCTGACGTCATTTCTCGAATTCTTTTCAGGAAATAAAAAGTCAATTTTAAAAGCTTTTCATCTTTAACACACAAAATCAGATTGCAATTACCCAGCCAATTGTGGCCTATTGTTTTCTACAGAATGGTAACCTTGGCAAGTCCAAGGCTTTCTTTAACTAAGAAAAGTATGTTCCTTCTGCGCTATCGGTTAAGACAATGCATATGGCTGTGCTGACGTCTGTGATATTAGGAGCAGAATGTAATCAACCCCTTATAGCATTATAGTCTGGGACATCAGTTGCAGGATTTCCACTATGCTGTATTTAGCTTTTAAAATGGGTTTTGGGTAAGATACCTTTATTAAATCCTATACAAATTTCAGTGAAAAATTGCACAAGTACAAGACTACATTAGACAAGCTGTATGAAACTTGAGATTGTCTTTATATACTTGATAGAAAACAAATATTGCAAAAGTATTTTACTTATTTATGAGGTGCTCAGCAATATAATCATACATAGGCAAGAAATAAAAACAGTCCAGATCAAACTAGGCCAATTCACCATTCAGGCAAATAGTCACACTCATGCTGTTCCCAGAGGCTTAATGAAACAACCAATTCATTACAAGCTTTCTAAAAGTCAAACAGAGAGAGGTATTCCAATATCTGAGAGGCAAAAATCTCAGAAGAGTGGAGTAGTGATTGAATAGATATGCTTCAATGGCTCCTATATATGATAGCTTATAAATGAAGGGATATGTAGCAAGCTCATATTTTTGTGTTAGCAGGTGGACATAATGAAAACTCAGGCTAACAAAATGCTCCTTCCACTTATTTAGAGGCAAATTACATAGATTTGCCAGCAGCCTTTGCTTAACTGTTCAGGGCAATGCCAGAATGGATTCTCCTGAATTGTAGATAATCACATGCACAAATGCCTTCAGTACCAAATTACTATTTCCTTGTTACATAACATTGTAAAAGTGGCAATTTAATCATTAAGATTCTTACTTGTGCCTGGTAGGTAAATCTTGGAAGGCCGTATAAAAATCTTTGTTTGGAGGAACATTTCCGTGGTCTTTGGCGAATGTTTTTACAGCCCGACACAAGAAAGGGTACACTCTAAAATAAAAAGATAGATTTGTTAGTGAAAGAATTATGTAAGTTTTTGCATCACCCTGACTTTCTGTGTATCTTATAAATTTCCCTGTTGCCTTAGAAGTTTAATGAAACAGATAATATTTAATGCAAGTTAAATTTACAAGTATAAATATGAATTATTTCCTACAAGGCACCCTCCACAGGACTTTGTAAACGCTGTTTTTCTATTCAAAGGCTGAACATTATAGGAAGCAACTGGCCAAGCTATCTTAAGATGCAAATGATAGATTACCATAATTTTTATTTTATCTGTAAATTTATTAATACAGGTAGTCCTCAATTTACAAAGAATGGAGCCCAAAATGTCTGTTGCTAAGATAGTTGTTGAGATTTGCCCCATTTTACGACTATCTTGCCACAGTTGTTAAATGAATTATTGAAGCTGTTAAGTTAGGAACATGGTTGTTAAGTGAATCTGGCGTTCCTCATTGACTTTGCTTGTCAGAAATTGCAAAAGGTGATCATATGACCCACACAGGATACTTCAGCCATCATAAATATGAACCAGATGCCAAACCTGAATTTTGATCACGTGATCATGCAACAGTCTTAAGTGTGAAAAATGGTAGTCACTTTTTTCATTGCTGCTGTAACTTCGAATGGTCACTAATTAAAGGGTTGTAAGTCGAGGATTACGTATACAACTTGTCTTAAGAAATTCCCTGATGCTCTTGAACATTTTCCCATTAAAACCGAGAACATGCAGACTAGTGATCTTGAAATTATCACTTCTATAATGATTATCATATGAAGATTTTAGGTATTCTTACCTATAGAACTCTTCTTGGATTGTGGTAGCAAGTTGTTGATTGAATTGCTCCAGATCCTGAAAACTTACAGTTAAGGTGTTTCTCTCTGGACGAATCAGCTCTTCTGCATCTTGCAAGTATTTAACTTCTCCATCACTATTCAGGAATCTTTAAGGGAATAATTTCATAGAATTATTTCCTACAGCAAGTTTAATTAAGCATTACTATTATGTAGTGAATATGAAAGGATTATAGTGAGGTACCCCCCTTACTTAAATATTTGCATGACTGAAAATTATTCTCTAACCTCTGAAATTACAAAGTTTGACATAATCATATCTGAAAATTAGCATGTATGTTTTCTCTACAAAAGAAATAAATCAGTTTTGAACTGTGTATAATAAAAGTTAACATGCATTTAGGCTAATTTTTTTGGCATCTGATGAATTATCGTAAAATCAGGAGTTCAAGGAAAAAGTAGCTTGTTTTGATGTAAAATAACTTCAAGCAAATTTTAAACAACCTTACACATGTTTTAGTATATCAATAATATCAATCGAGACTTTATTCTTTAATAGGTACACACACAAGCCGCTTGGTGTAGTCTACTTTTCATTCTCTAAAGGCCCTGTCCCACTGGCCGACGGACGCAAAACGTATGCATAAGGGATACAGCGGATGAGCAAAATTTTGGGGGTGGCTCCATCCGTTGTCATCCGCTCCAAAAAGTGGCGAAAATTTGCATAAACAGAACGGAAAAGAACGGACGTGGGTAGTATGTAGCGGGGATGTTAAACGGATGTTCATAGGAAGCCTAGAGGATGTATATAGGATGCAAACCATTCACTGCTCATCCTTTCTATTTCCGTGCTACTAACGCTGTGTAAACGTTCCGTGTACCTTTTGTTTCCTCCCTCTTTCCGTTTTCTGCTGCAACAGATGTGAGTTGAGGAGATGCCCAGAGGATGCAGAGAGGATACAGCGGACGTTTAACGGATGATAAACGGACATAGAACTTTTGTTGCTCGTATGTCACAGATTTACATCGTACACAGCGGAAAGTTCATCCGTTCACAAAGTTTTGTGCAGCTCAAAACTTCTTGCGCAGATGAAATCTCAGTGGACAGATGCTCGACAGATAGAGCGTATGAAAGACATATGCAGTGAGTACACAACAGATGCATAGCGTTTTCCAACGGATGGCAAGCTTTTTTTCACGTTTTACATCCTCTTTGCATCCATTGGTACAGTGGGACATGGGCTTTAGAAAAGGAATAAACAACTGAATTCATGTGGGGGTAAATAAACCAGGATAGCATTGCTTAAAAAAGGGTCACCTAGCACACAAATGTTCAGTTGCTTAAGAAGCAGATTGATAGTTATTTCTGCTACTCATTTGTTGAACTGATTTACTCCACTACTGGTCTTATGCTGTTGTTTTTAGAATGTCATCCTGCTTTATCTTCCTTGAGACAAATACAACAAGGCACCCAGAGTACTTTTATTGTTATCTGATACATGAGATAATAAACAAGAAACTCAACATTTCGAATGTTCCAGTATCTCCTGGAATGGAGTCTAAGCACATTCAGATAGATTAGATAGATAGATAGATAGATAGATAGATAGATAGATAGATAGATAGATAGATATAGACAGATAGATAGATTAGATATAGATGATAGACAGATAGATATAGTTAGACAGATAGTTAGTTATAGACAGATAGATAGATATAACTCAATACGGAAGCCTGATGATGGCAGATGAGATTCTGCTGAAATGTTGCTACAACTTTAAAAGCACTACAATGACGTGGGATAATACCCGAAGGAAGCTGAACAGCACAGATATAGATATAGATATATATGATATATATACAATATAGATAAACACAATACAGAAGCCTGATGACGGCAGATAAGATTCTGCCGAAACGTTGCTACAACTTTAAAAGCACAAGGACGTGGGATAATACCCGAAGGAAGCTGAACAGCATATAGATAGGTAGATAGATATAGATATATCTAACATCAAAGATTTCTGAGAAATACAGTCAAATCCACTGAAGGACTGTAGAAAGATCCCAGGACCAGACCTGCAACCTTAGGATGTGTGGAATACCAAGTTTACCCGTCCACTCCATCACAAAAGATTGCACCAGTATAAAACCACAAATGTCACCTCCACGAGCCAGTTCGATCTCGGCTCGAAAGCAAGAAACTGCTGAGTTCTGTTCCCTGCCCTAACCATGAAAGCCAGCTGGGTGACTTCGGGCCAATCCTTCTCTCTCATTCCCGTCCCACCTCACAGGGTTGTGGTTGTTGTTGTTGTTGTCGCGGGGAGAACAGGGAGAGGGAGGTTGCGTTGGGCGTTGGCCCCACCTCGGGTTATTTGTAAAATAACAGCGGGACACAAATGAAGAAGCAACACGGACAAAACGGAATTTCTTCAGAGCTGCCTAGGTTGGAAAGCTGCAAGATTTTTGAGAAGTGAATTTATCTGCATTCCGCAATAGCTCCCGCGGAAAATTTGAACGGTTTTACTCCAGGTGTAGAGTTTTGATGAACCCAGGGAATTCAGGAGAAATGGAGGCAAAACATACATGGTTCTTCCNCCAAAAAAAAAAAAAAGAAAAAAAAAGATGCTGTTGGGCAAAGTCGAGTCCACCGACCAACCATCCTGTCTGGAACCAAGGCTGCCACTCACTGTTCGAGAAAGTCCTGAAACAACTTCTGGCACTTCTCGGCCACCTCATCGCGGAGCTGTTTCTGAGCCGCGGCCAAGCCAGCCGCCCCGGCGGCTCCCGGATCCATCCCAGCTCCTCAAAGCCCTCCGAACGGGCCACCCGGGCGAAGACGAGGACTCGCGCCACTGCTGAGCCCCGCGTGGGCCAGCTTCGCCAATCGGAAGCTTCAGAGTGGAAAGCCCGCCCCTTTCGAACGGTCCCCTGGGAAAAGTTTTCGCGCCGAAATGCGGCTCAAAGAAGAGGAAGCCGGGAAGGAAACGGGGGGGGGGGGGATNGGGGGGGGGGGGGAATCCGCGACGTTGGCATTGGGCGGGTCTGGGAGTCAGAAAACCGACAGGGATGAAACCCGAGTTGAAAACCGCCGCCAAGTGACGATCGTTGCTGCTGGAAGCGCTAAATCGGTTTTGGAGGAAAGGGAGGGGGCGTACATGAAAGGCACCAACGTGCCTGCCGTCCCTGTCCCATTGTTTCTTTTCTATATTTTTCTTATATGTGTCCATGTATGCATAACTGTGTTTTTCACTTACACCTATTATCTTGTGAGCAATTGACAATAAATAAATAAAATAAAATAAACAATGCAGTGTTATAAGTAAGCAACGTTGCTCTTGCAAGGAGCAAGCAAGAGAGATTGGGGGCAGAAAAGCGGCGTGGTGGTTTGTTTGCAGAATGCCAAGCTTCCCGTGTAGAAGCACAAAAAGGGAAGAAGGAGTCGTCGTTCCAAGACAATTTTTTTTGTCGATTAAACCAAGTCTTTTATTTTAAAGAATCAAATCCCAAATTAACTCAGATGCGTATAAATGTAGAGCCGCAGGTTGCAAAATACGGATGACTTATGAGTTGACAGTGAAGAATGAATGTTTTCTGCGCCTTGTCGTCCGCGGTTTGCAGGTATTTACTGCAGTCCTAATGTTTTTACATTACCACTTTACTAATTTTTTGCCTGAGAAGTTTGGAGTTTGGAACTTGGAGTTTGGAATTTGCGAGTTTCATTTTGACCTTTTGTAAACCTTCAGCATTTTTTTTTAAAAGAGAAGATTAAAAAAGTCAAAGCAGAATACATTGCAGGTGGATTCACATCTACTGTACATCTCAGACAACTAATACATGACAACCTAAGACAGGTAGTCCTCTACTTATGACCACAATTGAGCCCAAAATTTATGTTGTTAAGTGAGTTTTGCCCCATTTTATGACCATGGTTACACTTGTTAAGTGAATCATTGCAGTTAAATTGGTAATACGGTTGTTGTTAAGTGAATTTAGCTTCCCCATTGACTTTGGTTGTCAGTAGGTTGCAAAAGCTGTTCCCATGATCTTGGGACATAGCAACTGTCACAAATTTGAACTCGTTCCCAAGCATACAAATTTTGATTGTGTGATCACAGCGATAGTGCAATGATCATAACTGAAAAATGGTCATGTCACTTTTTCTAGTGCTGTTGTAATTTTGAACAATCACGAAGCAAACTCTTGTAAGTTGAAGTCTACCTCAATAAAATTTGTAAATTGGAACAAACCTAAAGCAAATAGATTTCACAGTAAACAAACATTGTTTAAAATGATTTAAGTTTTCATCTGGTTTCAAAATGATAGTGTTCTATATGCAAGTGGTTGAATCCTAGGCTACTGTTCTGATTGGTCCAGATAAGTAAGAAGTGATTGATTCACTAGGAACCAATTCAAAGCAGCTGCTGAAGGCATCGGCAATTTTAAAGAAAATAGCGCATAGGCTGAAAGCAAGCAGGCCAGCCTGCTATAAAAGGCTGCTGCTCTGCCAGCCAAACTGTTTCCGACTACTGTTTGAATAAAACCTTTTGTTATTGGAACCCGGTCTACCTCGTGTGTTTTCGAACAAAACAGATAGCAAGATAGCAGTGTTGGTAGCAGTTGAGTTACAATTGAGTTACCAGAAATGATGCAGTGTAGTCCTGTCTTTGCCATGGTTAAACTGGTCCTGATTTTCTAGATATGGCTTTCTGCATTTGTGCAAGGCTCCATAAGTAAACCATAAATCATAAAAGCTGAGTTTACACAACTTGGTAGCCTGCAGTTTGTAACACGTAACATTTGAATGTTTCTGAGCAAAGAATCCACATAGAATTATTCCAGTATTTTTTTTTCTTACACCAATGATATGTTTTGTTTCCTGAATTTGTTCATCTTCTGATTAAAGAGCTACAATATCTACATTATCCCAGATCAAACCTTCTGAGTATTTGGCCTTGATCAAAATATCATCTCAAAAGTTGGCAATAATCAGTTAAATTTATATGCTTTCCAATTCATCGATAAATTGACTCTGGGCCTTTTGCCAGACTTCCTTTACCAGTTTAAAGTGGATTTGCCTGTTAAGTTTTTGAATGTCGACTTTTATATTTCTTGGCCATTTTGTTTTATTGGATATTTATTAGAGTGAGTTAAGTATAGTCTTTTGAACTGGAGAATTGGTAAAAGGAGAAAAGCCCAAAAAACAAGACATAGAATATCTGACAGAAATTTCCTGTTGAAGCTGGATTAAAAGCTATCAGTTAGCTGCACAACCAATGAGTTTATCCTTGAAGATTAGGATGGATGCACAGCAACGGACATCCCCTCAGATAGGAAATTTGCTGATACTGCAATGGGAGCAATAAATTGGTGGCTATAATGGAGCAAAGTATTATTTAAGGCTGTAAGTAAGTGGTAAATGAGAAGAAAAAGCTCTTGATACCACAATTATTTTAAAAATCTGTACTTTGCTGCCACTATCTTCACCCTTGTTATCTCTCCTTTGCTGCAAAATGAAGATAAAGTAGTTTTAGGCTTGTAAATCAGCTGTACTTTGATATGGATATCGAAGTACATGCCTCTAGGACAGGGGTTCCCAGCGTGGGGTGCTTGCACCCCCTTGCGGTACAAGACGATATTCCAGGGGGTGGGAGAAAAGTCCAGGTAAATAATAGGATATTGGCTAGATGTTGGCATTTTTATTTTCTTTTGCAATGGACTAACTTTGTTTTCATTTTAGAGTTAAGTATCGTTATTTAGTGGCCGTCACATACACACCTGAAAAGANAATTAAATAATTCAGTCCTACCATATATTTACCATATATTTCAGGGGGTGTGAGGTTCAAGTGAAATTTCTTTAGGGGTGCGGGGTGAAAAAAAGGTTGGGAACCACTGCTCTAGGAGATTGAAATCATCACAGAAGTCATCAGCAGCAAATTAAAAAATGGTAAATAGATCCTCTTCATATTGATCTGGAATTTGTGACTTATTAAACACAATCCATTTGTTTATGTAAGAGCTGCCCATGGTTTCAAGGGGGACAGCTGAAAAACATTAAAATATCTTCCAGAGAAGAGTTGTCACTGTATTTTCCAGAAAATACAGTTTTGTTGGCTTGCATGTAAGACTAAAGCCTTTCCCTTTATTAAATGTCTGTGGAGATTCTCACTCATCCAGGTCAAAGTTGTCCCAAAAGTGTTTTTTCAGGAGACAACTGGACTTTCTTGTTTTTCTTTGAAGATGTTTCACCTCTCATCCAAGAAGCTTCTTTAGCTCTCACTGGATGGAGGGGAATGGAAGGACCTCTGGTTTGAAAGAGGGGTCATCTACGTCAAAATTGAACAGCCCTCTTTCAACAGTGGGGGAGGGAATACAACACCATTGTGAGGTGGGAGCAGATAAAAAACCACCAAAAGATTCGTTGATCCAAGGAAAACAAGGTTTTATTCATGTGTCTGCAGAGACGGGTTCCCCTCAGCGCGCTGAAGGAACCCAGATCAAAATTCAGGCAGCATTTTTATACCCTAACTGTCCGCCCCCTCGTACGAGGGCTTGGCTCACATTCTTTCTTGTTTTCAAATTGACACATATATTTCGAGGTTTCATACTAGCTCCCTATCTAGCAAAAGCAGTTACACGGTTTCTGACATCGCAGCACTTTATTACAATTCCCATTGTTTCTAGCCTTATCTTGTTTTTTTCTCTTGTGCACAAACTGGACCACTTTCTTTTTCGCAGAACTACTGAGTTTGAGACACACTTCCTTATTTAATTCAATCTACCACACAGTCCTTTTCAGAGGTTCCAAGAAGGCTTCACACCCATTTGCAAACAACTCAAGTGACCCTGATGACACAGATAAACCTCCAGGGGGCTTCCACAATTCTCTAATTGGAGTCACAGCAGTGTCACATGACATATCGGGACTTTCCCCTCCCCTCACTAAACCGGGCGTAGGCATGGCCAGTGTGTGACACATCTGGCCTGTGGGCAAGAATTCAACAGCCCTGCTCTAAAAAAGAATACAAATGACCAGCTGTTCTGCAAGGAGTATAAATCCTTCCATTCCCCTCCATCCAGTCAGAGCTGAAGAAGCTTCTTGGATGAGAAGTGAAACATCTTCAAAGGAAACCAAGAAAGTCCAGTTGCCTCTTGAAAAAGCACCTTTGAGTTTCCCTTTACTAAATTCTAATACAGGTATCATGTGGGAAATCAAAAGGCTATTAGATGGGTTTTTGAAATAGCAAATTCAGCAGCCTCTGCATTGCTTTGCACTTTGCCATGTCTTTAGATACCTTAATTACAACTTTGAATTATGTTCAGGGTCAGAACGGGGGCCAATTAAGCTGCTGCATTTAGCAAACAATTAGCACATTCAGATTAACAGGCCCTGCTTTGGCTCCAGCATTCTGGAACTGTTTAAACTGTCTAAGCCTTTTAAAAAAGCACCTCTGTGGGGAAAAAAAACAAACAAACATCCACAATAGATGAAATGGTGTGTAAACAAGGAGCATAGCCTCTCCAGGAACTGCTAGAGTCAGTACATCGCTTTTTTTTTTTTTTTTACTGAATCTGGAGTATTCCCAAATTGCAGACCTGGGTGTTTTGCAGGTAGAAAGTCCTGGCATCTCCAGGGATGGACGGTAGACAAACTTTTGATCAATTGTAACCAATATTGACCACTGATAGTGCAAATGGGCTTTTTTCAAACTGGGTTCCAGGAACCATAGGGTTCTTCAAAGACATGAATTCCACAAGGGATTAAGAGGGGGAGGAGGGGAAAGCCAAATATTTTTGCAAGGGATTATGGGGGGGAAAAGCAACCTTCAGATGTACTGAGCCATTTGTTCTTACCTCAGAGTTATAGCTCCTCTCACTGGCTGGATGTCATTTGCATTTGCAACTATGCTCCACGCAAGAGGCAGCTAACTGCTGTTCCCTCACAATGTGCACCCAGACAAAATCCGATTCCAAACTCTGGCAAACTTTTCTAATTCTGCAAGAATGATTGCAAGTGAGTTCCTCCTCCTTCACTTCCATATGGCAGAATATGCATTTGTCCCCAAAAATTCCAGCCTAAGGCAGCATCATATGCATAGCTGCTTTGGAATATATATCACTGAGCTGTGTGGCAATTAATCAAGAAACAGTTGCACTGCTTATCTGGACAGTTGGCCATCCTTCTCTCCCTTTTGTACTGTCAAGTCAGAATCGCCTTATTGGAGAAATGGATGGAATATAAATGTAATAAACAAATAAATAAATTTTGTTTCCTTTTGTGCCATGACATGACCCCTAGAAACTCCAGCAATAATGGCAATTGAAGTCCTGAAAGTATAGAGGAGGATTTTTCAAATTGTTTGATGGGGTGTTGGGAGGAATTAGAAAAAAAGTTCATTCTGACACAGCCAATTTGTTATTACTGTTGCTCTGAATTAAACTAATGGATTGCTTCGTCTTAGACTGAACATTTTGAAAACCTCTGGCCTGATGGTCTTTGCTGCCTACATTTCTAATATCAAACCTGCCCCATATTCCTAGTTGCAAATATTCAGGAAATTCTGAGAACTGCATTTAGAAAATAACTTTTCAAAATCCCATTTAGGTACTGTTTTAGATAGTATTATATTGCCGGCATCACAGACGAGTCAATAAGTTGGCTTTACAGACTTGCTGTGTTTTATGACAAATCTTTAATATTTTTCTATTGGGATTAGTGCCTGTAACGTTGGCATTTTTTTGGCTTAGTTTGAGAAAATGTTGCAAACTGATTTGATATGTGTAGCGTGTTCCAATATAGGGCGTGTTTGCATGACATGCCTAGGTGAGCCTGCCATGGTCCATGAGTGATTTCCCAAGTGATCGAGCCCGAAATAGATGCTCAGAGGACTGCTTACTGAAGTGCAACTTATCTTGGCTAGTATCCAAGCCATTTTTGCAGGAACAAAGAGTTTTGCAGTAAAAATGGTAAAACCCTGAGTGTTCCGATCAGCCTTTACCATTCCCTTCGCCCAAACTGCGTACCTGTTTTACCTTCTCAGTATGTGCAAAGGAATGGAAGAAAAAGCCAAACATAGCTAGAGCAGCCCCTTTAAGTAGTTGTTCTAGCATCCCATTTTTCTGTTTAGAAGTTGAAAGATAGTAACTCCAAATTTCTCTTCTGAACTTGAAAGAAAACTGTAACCAGGATAAAACAAATTATCACTAACAAACCTCAGATACTAACTGTGGTCAAGATATTCTGCATTTGGCAATTTCTTCTCAGGTTCCAGGGCCACCCAGTGAACTTGGTCTTATGTATTACAGAAGCATTCCATAAAGTAGAAACTATGTGTTTGAGATTTCAACTTCGGGTAGATGGAGATAGATCTGCATATACTATTATCTAATTTTTACTTGAACAAATCCAGTGGAGTTGATCTCTCTGAATAATTGGATCTACTATTGCTCTGTTATGAACTTTTATTCTAATGTTCAGTTGGAATCTGCCTTTTTGTAACTTAAATCCATTGTTCTATCTTGCAATCTAGAATGAGGAAGATCCTGATTTACTTCTTCAGTTTTCTTGGCAAGATTTCAGAAGTGGCTTGCCATTACCTCCTTGCCGGGGCTAAGAAAGATTGTTTGGCCCAAAGTCACCAAGGCAGCACTAGAACGCATAGTTTCCTAGTTTCTAACTGTATGCCTTAACCACTAGACCAAGCTGGCTCTCATGATTTACTTCCATTTGACAGCTTCTGAGATAATGTGAAGATTTATGTAGCTTCAGCCTTTGCTCAAAACTAAACATACCCAGCTCCATCAGCCTCTCTTTGTAGTAGCTCATTTCTAACTCCAAGTTGTTGTTTTTTTGGCTCTTCTCTCAATCCTTATTGCATTGGGCCCAGAACTGGTACCTAACCAAGGCCAAAGGGAACACACAAACTACTTCAGGATTTAAAAAGTACATTTACATTGATGAAACCTAAAATTACATTTGTTCTTGTTATAATCGTGTTGTGCCACTGGCTCATATTCAATTTGTAATTTACACCAACAATCCATGTACGCACAGAAAATACTAAGATGGAGCCCTATCAAAATAACACGAAGTCCAATTACAGCATCCACCATGAAAGAAACAAAAACTGTCATCAGCCCCATCACCTGTCGGAATTATCAATCCACAACCTTCTTTGAAGATCTTCCCTCCCCTCTTATCATGTTATAACTGCAAGTTTTTTTTTGTTTTTTTTAAGTGGAAAATATTACTTTTGGTTACTTCTAGACCATTTCTGTAACCTCTTGGAATCTTCTGAAGTAGATCTATCCCATCCAATTTACTTGAAATTTCAATAATCACTCCCTCAATCTCTTCATCCATTGATATAGAATGCAGGATGTGGGATTGACTTTTTTGTTTAAGTACCCTACTCTTTTTGATTTGGTGAGGAATTAGTCAAAAAGTAAAGTTGAGAAAAGAGGTTTATCCAGAAATATTAGATCTAATTGGGGAAAGGTAGTAATTGTATTTGATGCCAATTGGTTAACTGAATGTAAAAATACTAGAAATAAATTATGTTTATAATCCACTTAGCAACATAAACAGAGATAGGGAAGCAAGCAGTATTTAGAGGCAGTCCTCATTTAGTGACTGCCATATTTATTGACCATTTTCAGTTATGGTGACAAAAAAGTAACTGTGATCCACCTTGGCATATATGACTCTTTATGATAAATTATGGCATATACACCCCTGGCATATTCTATGACTCTTGGAAAGAGTTCAGAGAAGAGCATGATGATTAGGGCCTTAGAAGCTATAACATACGAAGAATGATTGCAGAAACTGCAGGCCTAGTCTAGTGAAAAGAAGGATCAGGGGTGACCTGATAGTAGTCTTCCAATAGTTGAAGGACTGCTAGAAGGAAGAGGGCCCCACTTATTTACCAAAGCATCTGAAGGCAGGACTAGAAAGAATGGATGGAAACTAATCAAGAAGCGAAGTAACCTAGAACTAAGGAGAAAATTCCTACACAGTGAGAACAATAAACCAATAAAATGGAACAAATTGCTTTTGGAAGTTGTGGGTGCCCCATCACTGGAGGCTTTTAAGAGACTGGACAGCCATTCGTCAGAAATAGTACAGGTCTCCTATATGAGCAGGGGTTGGACTAGATGACCTTCAAGTTCCCTTCCAATTGTGTGACTATTTTATTGACTTTCGCAGGTCTGTAAAGCAAAGGAAAGCTAAAGTAAGATTGTAAGCAATCACAATTTCACTTAGCAACCACTTCACTTAATGATTGTGTTGCTAGTCCCATCTGCCTGTTGCTAAATGAGGACTATTTATGTTGGTGTGTATGTATAGAACTGGTCTACTAAACAAAATTACCTTGCTTGGTTAGGTTCGTAAGTTTTAACATTTGAAGTAATATGTTTTTTTTAATTTTCATTTCATCATAGTTGTATTACATTTCTTCATCTCAGTATCAATAGAGTGAGTTCCTCCCACCTGCACCATCAAATCTACTCCAGGATCCTTTGGAAAAATCTGGGGATATACAGAATAGTTGGGGAAACAAGTGGAAACTCTAATATACAAGAATAAATCTGAGTGCATGTTGCTAGGTCTAACTTTAAATATACATTTTATATGTAATATAATATGCAACAGAAGCCTTAATTTGTGGTAATGCAAATTAATGCCCCGTGTAAATAAAGCTGGCATAATTTTAGTGTCAGGTAAGCATCAGGTACAATTTCAGAATAATATATTTCTCCTACAAAATGAAAAAACTGACACATAGAATTGTTAGAAGTTTTATTGCAATCTTTTTCATTTTAGTAAGATCAAACTGCTCACTATGTCCAGTTATTTCTCAAGAAAATTCTTGCTCAATTTACTTTCCGTACTGCATTGTTACTGACAAAAAATTAATCTGAGATTTTATTACCTTGTTGTTATATGTTGAAACAAATTATGCAAAAGTATGAATTTTATTAAAATTTGAGGTGTTTCTTTTAGAAATTTGCTTACCTACAAGGCAATACTGAATTACCTTGGTTTCTTATTTTCTTAAAAAGATATGACATTTTCTGTGGCACTTCAGATCAGTTAAAGTAGCTGAATTTAAACATTAGTAATGAGTTTGAATGATTGTTATTGTGGCACTTGAGTAGATGAGATATCCTCCCATTGCATATTGATTTATGTTGGATTGTTGGAAGCAATATTAAACCTTTGAAACTTGACATTGTAGTCTTCTTAAGGTGTGAGGCGCTTGGGATCACGAGGAAACATGGATGTCTGCCGGACATTGCTCAACCCAAGATACAACATGGTGACTCTTTCCAAGCCTGTAAAATTAAATCCAATCGAATAAATCTGAAGATGGAATTATATGTACAACATATATTGAAATATTCACTAAGAACAAACTTGCTGGGTTATTTGTGACAAACCAAAGTCAGTACCAAATATTTTTCTGCATCTGCCAAGCGGAATCTGGCAAAGATCTGAGACAAAAATCAGCAATAGTGGAATTGAAAGAGAACATTGGCATGGTGATGCAGTGCTTTCTCTGACCTATCCAGATATTCTATAGTCTTCCACACAACTTGCACATAAAAAATTAGATTACATTTTTTATAATATCTAAATTTTATTTTATAGTAAAAAATGTGGGTAGGTGGGATAATAGCAATTATTTTTATCACATTAGTAATCTGAACCATAGAAACAGATCCCCATCAAACAACAAAGGTTTCTTTGCCTCATTACCCCATGCCCTGCTCGATGAAATAGAGAGGAGCATGGTAAATAAGCGTTGTGATTTCTTTTGTGATTAAGGAACTTTCATTATCATTTCACTACTTCTTTGATAACTGGTTCATAAGAAAAAAAGAACACAAGGTTTACAACAAAACAAAACAAAAAACTACCCTTAGAGATAAATGGTCTGGAATTAGAATCTACAAAAAATTGGTAAGGGTCAGATATAATGCATTGACGATGTTACCTATTTGGGTAATGAAACATTTGCAAGCAAACAGCTAGATTAAGTGAGCATCAAGGACTCCACGCTCAGGAGTGTGAGGCACTGAGCCACTGAGTGTCTGCATTTCTAAAAGCACACTCATTATGATTGTAAATGTAGGATAATTTTCTAAATTAAGGTCAAATGCTAGAATACTCTTCATCCTAAAATGCATTCTTTCATCTGAACACAGACCAAAGTGAAAATATAATGAACATAAGTTACATTACCTATGCCGCCGCCTGCATGGGGAGGTGCACCAAAACGAAATGAATCGATGTAAGCCTTAATTTTCTCTAAATCTGAAAAAGACAAATTGTATTTCAGCTCAGCCCACATTCTAATTAGCATCATGGAAAAAGTATTCAATGTTTCAGCTCTTCACAACATTCCAATACATGTTTTTCAATTAATTCAATATGACTATCCAATGTTAGACAGCTAGTTTGGTTTAGAGATGCATCAGGCTAGAAAGCTCTTAAGTTGACTTTTGCTGATTAGAACGAAATGAAGTTTTAGGTGTTTATAAGTAAGAGATGAGACATGGGAAGAAATATTAAATGTTGTAGTATTAGAGAAGAGGAAAAGCTATTGAAATTGTACTGATGAAAGGGGAAGTTATTTATCATTGTTTAAAACACATTTTCCTTTTCCTTTTAGCACTTTTTAATTTTTTTCTCATTTTACTCATACTTTTTCTTAGCTTGTGTTAGTTTCTTATCTTTGTACATTTTTAACAAAAAATACTTTTATTTTTATTTTTTAAAAGAATATTTTTGCTGCCGAAAGGCAAG
This sequence comes from Laticauda laticaudata, assembly GCA_004320025.1. Lineage (NCBI taxonomy): Eukaryota > Metazoa > Chordata > Lepidosauria > Squamata > Elapidae > Laticauda > Laticauda laticaudata. Next base: position 31,304 of record BHFT01039632.1, on the reverse strand, counting down.
GCAGTTTGGCCAATGTAGTAGTTTTTGTTAGGCCAACTCACACATAGCTACTCTGTTTCTCCAACAATATGGCCTCTCCCAATAGGAAGTCCCAGCATGTTTTATAGGCACGAAATGAAATTAAGCCCCCCCCAAATTAAGGCCTATATTAAAACATGAGAAATGGAGGGCATGGTGGTGGGGGGCTTGCCATTAGGAAGTACTTTTGTTGCATATCCGGATATGGTGCTGCCTGCGTTGACCCCGATACGAAGTGCCCCACCAATGCCGAGGTCAACATCCAAGCGGTCGCCACCCACCCAAAGATACAAGGGGGGGAATTAAGTCACCCCCGAAAAGACAGCCTAGCCATTTTTTCGGAGCTCAAAAAGAAATAAGATCCGGCCTTATTATATGAGAAACACGGTAGTAATACACTATTTTTTAGCCTTAAAACACACTGATTTTTAGATGTCTAAAAGTAAGATATACATGAATGGCCTTGTAAAAGTCCAAAATATGGAGTATCCACTCTCAGATTTTGTATTTTCCCTTTTCTCAACTAGTTTTAATAATGATTTTGTTATTACTTTTAATTATTTTTTGTAGGTATATTTACTGTGTTAGTGATCCAAATGGCCTGCCTAGGGAGGGTCATGGAATAAATAGGTTAAGAAATGTATAAACCCATTTTAAGAAAAAATCCATGCAATAGCCTTTATTATTTGAATGATATGTATCTTTTATTTTCCATGAGACAATCAAATATTTGACTTTCTTTGTAAGGAAAAGGATATTCTAAGAGGCAACAATCCTCTGTAAAAATTCCAAACTCTACTCCCATTAGTCTTATTTTGAGTTCTGACCCTGTTCTATTTTCTATTTGACATGCTACTCAAATCATGATGTGGCCAAGGACCCAACTTTTAAAATACAAATATAAAAGTAAAAATTCTAGTTGTGCCAAATAAACTATAGCCAACATTGAAGTCCACACGTTAAAGTTGCTAAAGATGAAAAATACTGAACTAGGAGAAAAATACATATTTATCTTTTTACAGTCACAAGGATTCTATGAAAATAAGCAGTACCAGACTCTTCTAATAAAAAGGTACCCTGTTAGAAATGATTTATTTAATTAATAGACCTTAGGAATTACCTATGCCATGATGCAAGGCTCTTTCAGTCAACAGCTCTGGATCATGAATTCGCTGTGCCCCAGATAAAATCTCTTCTCCTCTCATGAACATGTCGTAGGAGTTGGAGGTTATCTGGGAGGGAGGAGGGGAAATGTGACTTAGTAACCAATAGTTAAGTATGCTTCAAACCTGGAATCTATAGATAATAAATGGCATAGGACAAAGGCACTGATCACTATGAGAAATGTAACAGGAATATCTGCATAGGAGAAAAATGCTGCTTGAGGCATCTTCTGTCTTCTCCAACTATGACTGCATTGTGCCATCATGGTTTCCATGAGAAAGAACACTCTTCTCTTTCCCTTGTGTGCAGTTTTCAGAACTGCTGCTATAGTGGTTATACTATACCATATTATACCATACTAAAATGGTGGCTATTTGTTTTGTTATACTTTGTCTTTCTTTTCTGGTCATAAGATTTATGTTTAGTCCATAGGATTCTGACTAGGGATAAAAAAAACTTGCATTATTTAATTTTATTTCTTTCAGTTTTGAAAGTACCACATGAGAAGGAAAAAAGAAAAACTCAATAGGCTGCTTTATTCTGTGAAGATTATCTGAAAAGCAATCTTTATACCAGGATAAAAAAGAAAAAAGACCCTCTTGTACTAATTTATTTCAAGTTCATGGAGAACATTTTAGGGTCCCTGTTTAATTTTTGAGGAAAAAATATTTTTTAAACCTTTTTCCAATAAAGATGATGTCATTTTTAGTGCCTAGAAGGCTTTGCCTTCTTCAATCAATTTACTCAGAAGTTACTGAATAAAACCCAGCCTTCCATGGTATTTCTTACTAATATCACCATTCAGTCTTCCAGTTTGAGACTGTATGATTCTTCTTCAGATTAACTTTAAAATTTAAAGTTAACATACTGCTATTTTGTTATAGGTTCAAGAAAGCCAAGAGACAATTTTATATATTATGAGAAGATATACCATGAGCTACAGAAATGACTTCTAATTTGTACAACTGTACAAATAATAGGAGGAGAAAAACAGATAATTCCAAATAGGTAAGGTGATAGAGAAAATATAAAATTTATTTTATTTTTTACCCTTCTTTGGCAAGTGACTAATGTAAAACAAGGCTTTTCTCAATTCTTTCCTACAATTATATTATCTCAACAATGTCATACACTACAGTGATTCTGTCATGGAGAAAATCTACCTATGTGATTGCTTGGAGTTGAAAAATGACTTGACACATAATCAATCAGTCATTCAATCAATCAATTTTCTAAGTAGGGACAATGCACTGGGAAATAAAGGAAAGAAATAATAAGACAACTAATGACTGTGTAATGCGAAAATATATGTTTTCATTTTGAGAATGACCCATATCAGACTGTAAACTTGCAATATGTTTATGCCATTTGTGGCACAAATCCCACATCAGATTTGCAATGTGTTCATATTTGTCATTTCACAGCATTTTTTTTCAATACTTACAGGATTTGCTGGGTCAGGCATTGTGTAGAATGGTCTTACAGCCAGTGGATATTTGTCAAGAATATAAAAGTCGGTGTCATACTGCAGATATTAATAAAATAATTTTTAAAAAGAAAAAGAAATAGTAAAAATTAATTAAACCTCTACAGTGATGAGACCTACTATAAAAAAATAGATAGATACATAGATATAGATAGATATAGATTGATCTAGATATAGATATATCTCAATACTGTGATACAGAAATCACAAGTAATTTATAGTTATTTAAGCTTGAGTCAGAAAGAAACTCAAGGGATTTTTAAAGACAGACTTTTTTTTAAAAAAAATTACCTTTTCCTTCACCAGACGACCCAAGAGCTTTTCACTTGGTGTACTGAAAATAAACAATCAGAAATAAACAATGTTGATTTTTAGCAAGAATGTCTCTGAGGTATTACTGGGTTTGAGTTGTGTGCCTTCCAAAAAATGTAAGTGAGTTAAAAATGCCATTTAATGCTACTTACTAATTCAACTATAGCAAACTGGGAATTAAACCTTGGATTAGGAATAATGGGAAACCTTCAGATCTTGTTGAAATAGGGCCTAGGCAACCTGACCAGTATTCCCACAGATAGCATACTAAATTCCTTGCTTCCTCTGATTTATTTTTTTTAAATCCTTCCTACAGAACTATTTTTTCCTGTCATACTCCAGTCCAAGTATTAGCTATTATCAGGTCCTCCTGAACTCTTGAGCTGAGGCAAGATCAACTGCTCAAAACATATTTAAACTTTGAGTCAGAAAGAACTTCCAGAGCTCCCCATAATTTGCAGAAGATAAACAGTAGCATTTTGATAAATGAATTATTTGCTTCTGAAAAGTTCAGTTTGGGATGGTGTATGTACATTTTCTATAATTCATGGTTTGATTGATTCAGAGAGTCCTTTGGGAATTCCACATTTGTTTTAATCTTATTCTCTGGAGATCTACCCATGTCTTGAGATGTGGAGGTTATATTGTTAAAGGGGAATGATGTATTAGTTTATAGAGAGATTTAAATGTTTTTCTGTTCTCTGCATAGATGAACAGCAGTAGCCAATTCCTAAATCCAGGAATAGCATCAGGGGATCCCAAGAATGGGTACCCTCTTGCCAATAGATGGTGCTCTTCCTTCTCCCTGGTAAAATTGTACCTGAGATCGTCTTCATCACCCATTTCCACTCCTGCTTCCCGAAGCATAGCCAGGCCCTCCCGGTACTCCAGCCTCAGTGTTGGCTCCAAGAACTTGAATGGCTCACATGGAAACTGTTTGCATACTGTCTGGATTTCAGTCTGAAACCTGCGTGTAAAAACAAAAGGCTTTTCAACATAGCCAAGCAGAAAACAAAGAAGTATTGCCTTTCATTACCACAAGAGTTCACTCTGTCACTGTAATATTTAAGACTCAGTTGATTGCTTTCCTGCAAGGAAAGCAATCTCTTGAGATAAGGTGACTGACATTTACACTGTATATGTCAAAGTATTTACTGGGCAGTCTGATGTGCTAAATGACTAAGCAAGTTAAATTTTACAAAAATTATTCTCAATAAATTGAGCTTCAGGCAGTAATCTCTGAATAAAGGCTGCATAAACAAAAAATAAATGAAGTAAGCTACACCCCTGTTAATTCTATTTTAATCCATACAATTCAGACTATGACTTTATATGCTGTGGTTCTTTTATTACAAAAATTGAAACATTTTCCAAGGTGTGCTATAAAAATATAATGCTGAAGTAAAATTCCAATAATTGTAATGAATAGGAAGAAATATATACAGGTTCTTAAATATTTTGTACTTAATCTTAGCTTGGAAACAAAACAAAAATCATAGAACTTATAAATTTTAAGATTCTGGGCCTTCAACAGCTAATGGCAGAAATCACTGATTGCTATATTGTTCACCCATTACCATTTTAGTTGCTCTTCAAATGGAGATAATAATGAGCTATTTATTGGTGGATATCAGAATAGCATACCTGTCATATAAACTGAAGCTTATATGCTCTTGGATAGTACTTCAAATAGGTTTCAATGAGGAATCCTACCTAGTGCAGGATCTTCTTACATTCTCCTAATCATTATTCATGATATTATGAATTTGCTACATAGGAAATTTAAGGACCAATGCCAAATTATTGATTTTCTTGCAGAAAGAGTAACAGCTATCCAAAAAAAAGGTACGTGGGCATGTAAGATATTAACTTGTCAGCTTCTAAAATCTAGTGACAATGTTTTACCAGACATTTCCCCAGTTTTTCTTTAAACTGGCTAAAGTTGGCCAGCATTATAAAACACACATCAACATACCTTCAACTTAAGCAATCACAAAATAATGATTGAGTAACTGGGACCGATCCCCTCTTTTCCTTTTGAGTTAATTTTTTAAATAATTTAAAGTTGATTATTATTATTATTGTTGTTATTAAAATAATTGAAACCTAAGAAAAAGACAATGGGTTTCCAGGTAAACTCAATTATTGATTATGGACACGTGTTAAATTTCTTTGCAGCAATATGGAAGTGGTTCTTCTAGCCTTCTAGCTTTAGCTAACAATAGCCTTCTAGGCATCTTTGATTTCTTAGTCTAATTTTCTGTTTATTTAACCTTCCATTCATCTGTTTCACTGGATAAGTGGTTTCCAACATTCTTTGATAAAGAGAAATTACTATGTGACTCCAAGGTTTGGCAGCTGAGGCTCGCATCCTTGTTGACTAAACAAATCAGATACTGTTAAATCTTTCTAATTGCATCGTTGCTGCAGCTATGAACTGGAACAATAGTTTAGAATTCCTCCAAACAGGTAAAATAAAAGTAGCCAGAATATTTGTTTGAATATACATGAACTGTAATTGCTGCTACTTTTTTACTATTTAAGAACCTTGCTGGCACACTAGTTAGAATGCAATGCTGCAGGCTACTTCTGCCTGACTGTCTGCCAGCAGTTTGGCAGTTTGAGTCTTACCGGCTCATGCCTTCTATCCTTCTGATGTTGGAAAAAAAGGCCCCAGATTGTTGGGGGTAACATGCAGATTCTGTAAAACTGCTTAGAGATAGCTGAAAAATACTTTTGAAACTCTCAAGTTTACGCTTATTTTCTAAAGTAGTATAAAAAAAATTTTTTTTTACCTTTCTTGGAGTCCCTTGAAAATTTGCACCAAGGTATCTGCAATCTCATCCACCACTTCATGATAATGGTAATTAAAAGCCATTTCAATATCCAGACCAACAAATTCCGTCAAGTGTCTGTGAGTGTTAGAATCTTCTGCTCGAAATACTGCATGAGAAATAATACTTTTTAAATGATGTTAAATGGTTCTATCGATGCAATTAAAAGAAGCTGGAGATATTATAACTTCCATTGCTACTATCAATTGTTCTAATAAGAAGTAAAGTTCTATTTCCTTGAGAGGAACTTAAATCCCCAAACGGAGAACAGGCTACCAATATTTATCCTAGTCTTCAATTCACGTCAGGAAAGAAATAGTAATCGGCAAAAGCAGTATTTAAAAGCATTTTTTTTTTAAAGGCTACCATCCAATATTCCACAAGAAAACCTGCAACTTAAGTCATATGTATTTTCCTTCCTTTTCTAACTGCATCTGGTCCTGAGGGACCTCCACCCAAAATATTTATCTTAATGAGAATTCACTATCCCAGCAGTAAGATAGTAATGAATATAACCAGGAAAATATCAGTGAAAATCTTTTATAGTCATTTTTAAAGATTGATCTATTAGCCATTTAGTAATTGCACATGCTTTTTGTTTGTCATTTGGGCACTAAGCCAAAAATGGCATAACAGTTAGTGCGTCTGTACTGGTGGTGAGCATGTAGGGTTTTAGTGTACAACTGTCAATTTAACTCAAGTTACTTACATACTGAAAGTGTCAGGATCAATAGGATAGGTGAAGGATAATATTGGTTTGGCTTATACTAATCTGGGTTTACTTACAAAATTGAGAACATAAAATATTTTCACACATTATGTAGGACTGTATTGATTTCCAGTGAGCTGCTTATAACAACAAACTCCTGGCCCTGCTGAGCTTGTAGATGGGCAATAAATTCAATTATGGTTGAACTATGCCAAGTACAGTCACATTTTTTAAAATGGAATGTTGTATGATGTTCTAATAGCCACTAGAGAACACTATTGCTCTGTTCCTAAGCTAAATTTCTGCTGAACTTGCTACTTGTTCTGCCCACAAACCCTGAAACTGTCATATTGATTAGTTGTTTTCATAAAACTTTTGTCTGTTAGCAAATCAGATGGGAAAAGGCGTTGGAAAATTACCGCTTACATAATCTGAACATTCAGGGTATTCTTGCCCCAGAGACATGACAACCACCCTCTAAACAAAGCATTTCCTTACCTGGCCCAATACAGAAAACCTTATCAAAGTCGGCACAAATACACATCTGCTTATAAAGCTGAGGGGACTGTGCAAGGTAGGCACTGCTTTTGAAGTAGGACACAGTAAATACATTGGCACCACCTTCACTGGCAGCTGGAAAGCAAAGCAAGAGCAAATTTGGTGACACGTTTTGAACAAGATACATCATGCTAAAAAAATTTCTCCCCCTCCGCCTTTTTAGTTAATTTTCTTTCATTGTAAGATAGGTACCTGGTATGTATTTGGTTTCAGGCTCCTGCCCCTACTTTCAAGATACAAAAACCACAAGCTAAAGGCTATATGTGGCCTGCCAACATACCTTCGGTAGTCCCCAGAGGCCCTTATAAGTGAACAGGGAAAAAGAGAGGCTGTTTTCTTTTTTGGCAATTTTTGGAATTGGGGGCAACTAAAAAGAAAGACTAATCTTCCTTGATCTATTTCACCCCTTAACCTCCCTCCCACAAATCTTTGATCTGTCCCTGCCTACTTTGGGAATGCTGCCTTCAACATTTCACCCCAAACCCTGGTGTTACCCTCAAGCCAACCCAAGTTAAGCCCTCCTACCCTACTCCAAAGCTCTGGGTCAACAGGTCAAGTTTTCCCCATTGCCTACAACAAAGGGACTTTCCAACTCACTCCTCAATTGAATATTTCACGTTAGAATAGCATCGAAGAGCATCAAAGCCTGTTTTAGAAGAGAAGGAAACAGCAACAGAAACTCATAGAGGCAATTAGGAGGAAAAGGAAGAATTGCAAGCACCAAGGTCTTGCAATCTTTAAGACTAGAGAACTCTTTGCTTCATATGACTGGCAGTATTGAGACTAACAGGTAAATTCTCTAGTCCAGGTTAGCATATAAATTCCTCAGTGCCACCCACTGCTCTAACCCCAAAGGACTTCTTTTATATATTCTCAATGTAAGTGTCAGTTTCAAAGATGAAAATGACAGCACAAGAAACTAAACAAGGAGAATTTCTTTCCATACCATACTTGAGAATGGAAAGTGCTTCAGCTTTTTAAATCAGCTAATGTTTCGAAAGAGGCAGCAGCAACTTAAAAAGAAGTACTAATGAGCAACCAAATACTTAAAATAAATTCATATTGGCTACTGCAGAAATGAGATTTCCCCAAATTCATATGTTCAATGTGTGAATTCTTCTGAATCTATTAAAATATCGAATGCATACCAGAAATAATCTTTGGAGTCTGAATTTCCACAAACCCCTTATGAATGAGTGTTTCTCGAAAAAGTTGACAAACACCAGACTGGACACGGAAGACAGCTTGACTAGTGGAGGTCTGGAAAATAAAGATATCATATTAAGATTCATAACTTAACTTTACTTGGTAGACTAATTGCTTGTCTTGATCAGGACAACTGAAGTTATTACAATATTGTTTCAAGGACATTGTATTACCTATGGGCCTGCAGATGTATCTGATCATATTTGCCCAAAAGCAGTATTATGAAGCGGTAATACTAAGTGTAACGGCTGAAAACACCTATTAACAGTATGTAGTAGTATTGTAGGCAAATGACAGACAAAGGAAATTATTATTTATTTAACCATTCACCAAAACTATTTTTAATCTGTTTTTCTTCTTGGAATATCAGGGTAGCGCTCAAGTAGAATACAAATCAAAACATACCATAGTACAACATAATGAAATCCCAAAATATCAGAACAACAAATTCAAAGCATGAAACATCACGCTAAATAGATTAGTGGAATATTTTAACATGCTGGCAAATAAGAATATGTTAGCCTAATGACAATATCATAGTAGTGTTAGTCAAGCATCAGTAGAGAGTGCATTTTAGCTATAGGAGTTGATTATAGAGATCTAGGTAGAAACTCTATGTAGTTTCATGGAAACTTTATGTAGTTTCCAAGCAATGAGCTTCTCCTGTCAAAGGAACTTGGGAAAAATGCTTTTGGGAGCTGTTAAGATGCTGTGTAACATACACGCTTTTTGACAATATGGATCTCAAACTGCTTAGAGCTTCAAAAGTCAGAACCAACTCTTTGAGCTTGAAAACAAATATAACTACTGTAATTCATTAAGATTTTGTGTAGTCTACTCCCATTTAGCTGCTTGTTATAATTCTGACAAGCCTATCTGTAACTATTTGATTTTTTTTATAATCTTTAATATTAACCCAATAAAAAGTGTGCATACTATAGACAACCTATTTCTAACCAGTAACAGTTGAAGCTATCAAATCAATTAAAGGTTATTGAAGGCCTTGCTTAAATGTATTGATCCTCTTCCAGCCCATTACTGATTTCAGAATAAGTGATTAATTGGCACTAATCACCACAAATTGTAGATAACATGTATATCTTTTCCCTGTTTCTCCATTTCTTGTTTCTATCTTTGCAACTTCTTTTCCTTGCCTTCTTCTCCCTCTTCTTCTCCCTCTCCTTTTTACCCCCTCGTCTCTCTACTTCTAACTCTCTTATCTGTAATCCCCTCTTCTGTTGCTTTTGAATATTATCTTTCACATTGTCCTTCTTCTTTTTGGTTGTTTTTTTTACTCTTAAATTTTCACTCTCTTTCCCCTCTTTTCTTTTTTCCCCCTACTTAAAATTATTTGATCATTAAAGATGGCTTCTTCTTTGTCCCAATCTTCTTGTTCTGCAAGCATTTCTTGTTGCTTCTCATAGTTCCAGATCTCAATTTCTAAGAATTGAAACACAAAAGCCAAAAGAACTTCTCCCTTCTTGTGCATCTTTTTTCCATTTTTTAAGTTCCATTTTCAGTTCTTCTAAGAGTGATACCATTTTAAAAACTTTTAAACAACCACCCAGTTAANCATTTTAAAGACTTTTAAACAACCACCCAGTTAATTTTAGTCATCTAGATGCAAAAACCAAAAGTCACCAAATAATCCAAATAATCCAAGGCTGTTTCTTCTTGCTTCTTTTTTCCACTTTCTCTCCCTGGGGTTCTATTATTATTACCAAGTTTCAGTTAAAATGTATCTTTGAGGAATCTTGTTGAATCCTTTTAGTTACAGTTCCATTCCTTAGTTCCAGGCAGCCTCCTCCATTTTTCCAGATCCTGCCCTTTTATTCTTTTTTTCCCCTCCCTTCCTGCTTTTAAAAAATTTTAAATATCCAGAAATCTTTATTATCCCTTTGACTTTTATTTTCAGCTTAGATGCCTATCAAATCCAAAGTGGATTTTTTTCAATTTCTTGCTTAACTGTCAGTACAAGAAAAGGAAGAAAAAAACCTTAATCCTTTCCCTTCTCTCTCTCCTTCGCAGCTTCAAAATCTTCTTTTGGGAACAATGTTATTAAATTTAAATTCCAGGGTATCTTACACTGTTGCTTTTTCGATTTAACCCGCTCAACCAAAACTTTCTCTTCTTATTGTCCTCCTGCACATTCTTTTCTGGTTCAGTTCTTCGTTCTTCTTTGAGGTGGTCATTTCTGACCACTGCTGCAACCACCTTTGGGAAAGGGAGTAATGGCCAACTGGGGAAGAGAGATGCGGCTCTCCTCGACCCTGCTGGCAGTCTCCCCCTTCTTCACCACCTCTACGGGGTGGCTTAGCCCTGAAACCAGCTGGCTTGGGGTGCTCTGGTGGCAAGCACAGATCGCGGATTTCGGTCTGTCACTGAAGAGACTCAACCGGAAGCCCCTTGATTCTTTTTTTTTTAATCTATCTTTACCATGAATGCTTTAATAGCAAAAAGGCTATAGTTCTTATAAATAGAAGGTTGATTCAAAACTTGGTAGAATTTTTGACAGTACTTTTTCTTTTCCTGAAGTTCCATTTCCTTATGCTTTTAAAAATAAATTTAATCATGCAAACTCTCTTTGCTTTTCCAATCACCTAAAGTAGAAGGGTTTCATTCCAGCACTCAGTGCTTACTGTGATAATATTGCAAACAAACATGTCTCCATTATATGTCACATATTACACAACAGGGCAAACCTAGATTCTTAGATGTTTTCTAAGGGAAAAATAAAAACATTTTTCCTGAGAAAACAACTAAGAATCTAGGTTTGCCCTGTTGTGTAATATGTGAAATATAATGGAGACAAGTTTTCTAAGGATGTTTTATACATTTTCTAAGGAAAAATAAATAAATGAAAGGAATACAAATTGGAAATAATTCTTCACACTTATAAATACATGGACTGCAATTAACAGTTGGGACTCAATGGGAGGGAAGAATATAATTGGTAAGCTAGTATGTTTTTGTTCTGTATGCAAATAACCGGCTTCAAATAATACATTCTGATTGGATACTTAGAACGAAAAGGGATTGGTTTTTGCTTGAACCAATCCCTGCAGCCGCGGGAAGGCGGCAAAATCAAACAATTGTCATTGGCTGCAAGCCGGCCGGGAAAAATGTATAAAAGACCGGCGCGGCTTGAGCCAATGTTCCTGTTCTACATCGGCTTAAAATAAAGATTTGCTGTTGGAACCCGCTACCTCGTGTTTTCCGGATGAACACTGGCGACGAAGTCGGGATCGTCCTGACCGCGAGACCGAGCACGCGGTGAGAGAAAATTCCAGACGACAACAGAAATGGCTGGGAAACAACGCACCGCCGCACCTTTTAATCCCAACAGAGGAATACTGGGATTCGTATGCAGAGACCGTTTCCAATGTACCTGGAAGCAAATGAATGGAGGACATCTCAGAACAAGCGCAAAAGAGCCATTTTTCTAACGCCACTGCGGACCGACCATTTTCAAAATGGCAAAAGCCTGGTGAAGCCCCGAGACATTAAACAGCTAACCTGGTCCGAACTCCAGAAACTGCTGAAAACGCACCTACGCACCAACGGTGTCAAACCTCATAAGCGGCATGAATTCTACCGCGGAGAGACCAGAAAGAAGGTGAGACGTAGCTGATTTCGTAGCCGCTCTCCGACAGATAGGGGAGAGTGCGAAATTCTTACCACTCGGACTGAGGCTATGAGAGCCGAGTGATTTTGGATAAGCGACTCAACCAGCGGCAAGTAAGCTACTGAAAAGCCTAAAATAACCTTAGTTGAGGCCAATCGGGAAGCCACAAGCCGCTGAAGCCGCGAAAAAATTCGGGCCGTTACCATGAGACAGATGGAAAAACAAGCAGGGAGGAACAAAACCCGTGCCACGAGAAGAAACAATCTCACCGTTAACACCCACCACGAAGACTATGGCGAGACGTCCGAGTCAACGACGGAGTACCAACGAGGTCCACACGCACGTATGCAAGGGCAAGAAAGAGCCGGAAAGAAATTTGGCGGAATGCGCTGGCTGCAGAGGAAGTCACCCGAGAGCGGAATGCAGTTTCTCGATGCCATCTGCCGAAAGTTTCAAGAACGAGGAACATCGAGAAGTCTGCAGGAACAGAAAAAAAATAGCCCGACGAAGAACGCACCAATTCCCCACACGAGCGAGCCGCGAGCCGAGAGAAGTGGGCGCGAAAACAAGCAACCGCAAAACAGGAGATACACCATCAAACTGTTACAATAGGGACGCTAAGACGGAAAGCGGAAAGAGAAGTCACTAACATAAATTCGAAGAAACCCTGCGAAATGGGAGGTGGACTCGGATCTTTCCTGTCCCATGGTCTCTGGAACACCAAAAACAGACTAGTTCCTGATATCTACCGACAGAAACTAAAACAGCGGCTAACACTCAAGACTACAGGGAACCGAATCCGGTAGTTGGCATGGCCAATCAAAGTTCTACAAACAGCATGTCGACGGTACTCGTGACCATAGTCACCCGAGATAGCCGACCTCCTGGGCATCGAAATGGTTCGCGCCTTGGGGCATCGGGATGACCGGTAGACCGACGTGAGCACAACCGACTGGGAGGAAGCATAATCTCGGGAATTCAAGACGGTTCGACGGCTCACTTGGCAAGTACCGGGGGAAACCCTATTTCTTTCAGTCTAGACCCACAGGTAGCCCTAAAAGACTAAAAGCCAGGCGAGTTCCGTTTGCTTTAAAGCAAAGATTGCAGGAACAGCTAATAAACTAGTAGCTCACGGGGTGCTAGAGCCTGTGACCATGCCAAATGGGAAACGCCGATAGTCACACCTATTAAGCCTGATGGGTCAATCCGAATCTGTGGTGACTACAAGGCGACCCTGAACCACGCACTACAACAGAGCGCATACCCGGTGCCAGTAGTCCAGCATTTGCTACATTCCTGGGGGAGGAAAATTTTTTGCCAAACTTCGACCTGGCACAAGCATACCAACAACTCCCCAGTAGACCCCCGAAACAGCGGAGGCACAGACTATAGTTACACACAAAGGGGGCATTCAGATGCAAGAGACTCCAATTTGGAGTCAGTGTGGCACCAGGCGTTTTCCAAAGCCTCATGGAACGCCTCCTAAACGGCATACAGGGAGTCGTACCGTACTTCGACGACGTCCTAATCTCAGCAAAAAAAAAAACCAACTTAACAGACACTTAAAAAGGTATAACTAAATTCAGGAGCTGGACTAAAAGTAAAAAGAAAAGTGCTGCCTGTGCTAAAAAGAGCGTCGAATTCCTGGCTATTTAATAGACGGAGAGGGTATACACCCCACCGAAAAAAAACAAAGCCATAAATAACGCACCCAGAACCAAAGAACAAAAGCGAGTTACAAGCATTCTTGGTCTAATAAATTTTTATAATGTTTTCCTAACTAATAAGCCCACAAAGCAGAACCGCTACACACAAAAAAAGAGATTTACTGGACAAGAAAAGCAATTGGACTGGCACAAAGAAAAAAAAGCCTTTTCAACAAATAAAAGACTGCTAACTTCAAAACACCGTTCTCATCCAATTTTAGCGACACGCTACCATTGAGAGTGACCTGCGACCGCGTCCACCGTTTGGAGTTGGAGCCATCCTAGCCACCAAACTTCCGGACGGAAGAGAGGCGCCCGTCGCGTACTACTCAAAAACTCTGTCAAAAGCGAGCGACTACAGCAACTGGACAGAGAGGCCTTAGCAATTGTCCGCTGGGGTAAAGCGTTTTCATGAATACCTGTATGGGCGGGTTTTTCAAATTGTCACAGACCACAAACCACTACCTTGGAATTTTTGGCCGGGAAACAAGCCCACACCAAACATCCTGTCCCCAAGAATGACTAGGTGTTGAGTTCCTAGCAGCCTATTCTTACACCCAAAATCCTAAATACACCGCCGGGAAACAAATTGTCCCAGTGGACGCTTTGAGCCAGAGCACCACTGCCAGCACGAAGAAGACCCGCACCAACGATGACTGCCCTACAGATAGAGACCTGCCCGATCTACCCATCTCCGCGAATGATGTCGCCAGAGCCACGGAAAAAGACCCACTGACTGCCCGAATACTTAACTGGGTAGTAGAGGGCTGGCCGGAAAATCAAAAAACCGAGACTTTTAAACCTTTCCGGACCAAGACAAACCGAACTCTCTATAGTGAAGGGATCCTACTGTGGGGTGAGCGGGTAGTTATCCAAACAAATTGCAAAACAAGGTTCTGAGCATGCTGCATGAGGGACACCTGGAATTGTTAAAATGAAAAGCCTTGCAAGGACTATGTCTGGTGGCCGGGCATTGACAAGGACATTGAATATTGGGTCACCTCGTGCAACAAATGCCAAGGAGCCGACCTCTCCTCCAAAAGCACCTATAAGGGACTGGGAAATTCCAAGGGGCCCCTGGTCGCGGATCCATATCGATTTCGCGGGCCCTACCAAGGGACACACGTTTCTGATTGTCGTGGACGCATAACTCTAATTGGCTAGAAGTAAAAGTTATGCCATCAACGACAACAGAAATGGTAATAAGGGAACTAGACAAACTTTTTGCAACCCACGGCCTACCAGACGTACTAGTGTCCGATAACGGGACCTCAACTAACCAGCTCTACTATCCGAACAATACCTAGCTCCCTGGGTAATAAGACATGCCCTCACACAGCGGCCCATCCGGCGGCAAACGGTAGGGCTGAAAGAATGGTCAGGTTTACCAAGGAGGGTTTGGAAAGGATGGACACTGGGGACGTCCAAAGCAAATAAACAGGCTACTCACCCGCCAACATATAACACCAAGTAACCACAACCAACAAACCCCATCAGAACTACCTGATGGGGAGAAAGACTCAGATCGCAGCTAGCATCAGCTACATCCAAATTTCACACCAGAAAACCCCCCCTGACTCCTCCACACAATTCAGGAGTTTCAAAAATTGGCGATTTGTGTATGCAAAAAATTTTACGGGAGACCCATTATGGGTACCGGGACAATGTCCACAGACCTAACAGGCCCCAAAATCATATGATTAACGGTAGACGATGGCAGGGAGTGGAAGCGCACATTGACCAGCTCCGGTCCCGAAATTTAGAAAAGGAACGATAAAACACAACCAAACAATCACAAAAACGATGAATTTCAAACCAAAGAGGGGGGAAAACACGAAAAATAAATAAGAAACCGTTAAAAAACAATGCGAAAACAAACCAATCAAAAAGAGCAAAATGGAGACTCACTGTTTGGAGAAAGTTGCGAGAAGAATCCACCGAAGGAGGCCAGCCAAGCCGGCTCAACCTGCCGGAGGAAACGGGAGGAGCGGTGAAGCCGCCGGCCCAAGCAACTCGGCGCAGCAAGATGAAGGCCTCACCTTCCAGACGGTTCAGAGAGAAGCACAGAGGAAACAGCAGCACCGATCCGAACCGGTCCGAAGACACGCACACAAATGAACCGCGCAGGTCCAGTCGAGTCAGAAGAAGCCCCGCCTACTTACGAGACTACGTCACGACGTAGGACCAAACTAAGAGGGGAGGGGTGTTCTGTATGCAAATAACCGGCTTCAATAATACATTCTGATTGATACTTAGAACGAAAAAGGATTGGTTCCTTTGAACCAATCCCTGCAGCCGCGGAAGGCGGCAAATCAAACAATTGTATTGGCTGCAGCCCCGGCCGGGAAAAATGTATAAAAGACCGGCGCGGCTTGAGCCAATGTTCCTGTTCTACATCCTGGCTTAAAATAAAGATTTTGCTGTTGGAACCCGGTCTACCTCGTGTTTTTCCGGACGAAACAGTTTTTAATAATGTTTTGCTGATTTTTTTTCTTTTCCTTGTCTATCAATATCATTTTTTTCTTTTTCTCCTTTATGATTCTTTATATTTCCTTTTCAAATAATATTTTTTAAAAAAATAATGTATGTAATTGACTTGTTGATTAAAAAATATTTTCTGAGCATGAGCAGAATAACGGAATACTCAGAAAACTTCATCTTTTCATAAAATTAATTTTTTTAAATTATAATTACCCTGTTACCAATATTTACACATTTCTTGCACAGGTCCTTCTCTCCACAGCTGGGGGGGCAGTTTAAAATCCATCCTCATTTTGTGTGAGATTATTTATGGGCCACTTGCATCACAGACTGCTCAATAAATCTGATACTTGATATGGTGTGCTGAAACGATGGGAGAGAAACTAAAGATGGAATTGTGAATGAGAAAGATTCTAGAATGATAGAATGTCTTTTATGCTCTGAAGCAGAAATAAATCCACAATCTCTTTTGCATCCAGCCTCTTGCACTGGGATGGATTAATGTTGTTTATAGTGATTGGGTGACATACACAATAGCTGCAGGTCTGAATATGATGATTTTTATTTACTTTATTCTGTATATGCTGAACTTGGACTTCAGCACAGCACACTTTTCGAAGAGGCCCTAAGATATAGGAAGTTCCTTTACATTAGGTCAAGCTACAGCTTTCTTGGCTTTGGGGACATGACTTCCAGAATCTTCTGCCACTATATAAAAGTTTTGCATTGGATTTTAGCTTGATATGAATAGACATAGCTATTTTTATTCAGATTATTTAGCTATTTAGATTGGTTCAATTATCTGGGTTAATAGAATTGTTACTTTCTCATATGTCTAATAGGAATTTTATAACTAGATACGTTGACATCCTGTAAAAATGTGATTAGGCTGAAAAATTAATTCAGGAAGCTCCCTTATCTTCTTAAAACTATTCGACCCTTCAGTCTAATTTGTTTTTCCAGTTTGGAAGCTGTTTGTATGCTCTTTACTATTATTACCATAATGTACTCTTGACAGTTCTTTGTGAGTGGACATGCTAGTCAGGGCTGATAGAACTTGAAACCTTCAAATCTGGAAGAACAAATATCCCAAACTGGCTGCTCCAGCATGGCATTTCCCTTATATTTTGATTGGCTTGGTTATTGTGTGGGATACATCTGCCTATCTCAAGTCTTTGGTAGGGATAGAAATGCCAAATCTAAACTAAATCTCTGGCTGACTGTGTGACCAAGCATAATAATAACATCAGAAGCTTTGTGTAAAGATTAATGGCATAATGGAAGACACAGTTGCTGGTCAATGGTGACAAACTGGGAGAGGTTAACATAAAAAAAAAAGGAATCTTTCAAAGTGACTCACTATCGCCACTACTGTTTGTTGTTGTACTGATTCCTTTGTCAACAATACTGAACAAGTCAGGGCATGGCTATCAAACATCAAAACATCTGCCAAATTATCCCACCTTCTTTATGGGAACAATCTGAAGCTATATGGAAAAACACCATCTGAACAGGAATCACTGCTCAATACTGCATATACAGCCAAAGGAGTTTGGACTGGACAAATGTGCCACCATGACCATCAACAGGACAAAAATAGTAAAAACCAAAGAAATCAAGATGCCCTGTAGAAATAACCTCAAGAGTCTGGATGAAGACAATCACTGCAGATACCTGGGCATCTTTCGGGCTGACAACATCAAGCACACTGAAGTCAAGAAGAATATAGTGTTCAATGTTTTTTTGTAAAAACATTATTAGAAAATGTGCATATTAGAAAAGATTCAATCTAAAAATTAAGGGAAATATACAAAATGTATACATTAGGGATTTATGTTCAAGACTATAAATAACAATAACAATAATAATCTATTAAACTTATATGCTTCCTCCCAGTGACTCTCAATAGTGTACAAATTGTTAAAACCATTTCAAAACAAATAACAGTATAAAACTGCAAAAGGATCACAAAAGAAAGGAACAGAGATGGCAGAGAAAATAAACCTGGATAGAACCAGTGGTGGGATTCAAATTTTTTTACTACCAGTTCTGTGGGTGTGGCTTGGTTGACATGGCAGGGGAAGGACGCTGTAAAATCTCCAGTCAGAGGTGGTATTTGCCAGTTCTCCGAACTACTCAATATTTCCACTACTGGTTTTCCAGAACTGACCAGAACCTGTTGAATACCACCTCTGATAGGAACAAAGAAAAGAATGCTAAAGAATGACAATTATTCTTGTCAAAGGCTTGCGCAAAAAGTCACATTATCAATATATAAATGTATTGCAAACATTGCATTGAAAATGTTAAGGAAAAATAAAAACTAATGATAGAGTTTGAACCATATTTTAAATTTACAGGATCATGAGGAAAGAATAAATGTGACTCAAGGCTGAAAGTCTTACCCTGGTTAGAAGTAGGCTGAGTCATCCATCCTTTGTTGATGTTGATCTCAGTAAGGAGAGTAATTAACTTAATGCACCAGGAAATAGACATCTTGAGACCAACAGATAACTATCAAATCAATGGATCAACATCAATGGAAAAGAAGAAAAAATATTTGTAGAAAAAGCAATTAATTTCCAAAGTGAAGGAGGAAATGAAGACAAATAAGGTATTTTTGCCTTTTGGCCTGTGGCAGAAATCTGCAGCACATTAACTCATAAACTACTCACCCAGAATTTGTGTCCTGATTAAAAACAAAAAGTGGGAGAGCCAGCCAAAGAGATCGAAAGCAAACAGTCCACTGAACCTGTTCTCTCTTGTTGCAGAGCATACACTTTAGAATTTTGTCCTGTCTCCTGGGAAGACATACTGTTCTTGCCTTCATTAGTGACTCCCCCACCCACAGTAGTTGCATCTGCTCCAGCGATGGTATTTAGCGGGTTCTGACCAGTTGCGGAGAACTGGTAGCAGAAATTTTGAGGGGTTCAGAGAACCGGCAAATACTACCTCTGATTGGAGATTTTACAGTATCCTTTCCTTGCCACTTCCACCAAACCACGCCCACAGAGACAGTAGTAAAAAATTTTGACTCCCACCACTGATCTGCTCTAAAGAGAAAGGCAGATTATTGGGATTTGGGTTTGCTTTGAACAAACTTAAATGATTCTCTTTTAGATAAAAGAGACAGAAAGAAAAGTTAGAGAGAAATATGCACACTTGAGCTAGTGATATACTTGTTCCGACTTTTAATTTCTGAGCCCATGTAAAAGGAATCAGAATGGAAACTAATAGGAAGAACTATTGTTCTTACTGTTTTGAACCCCCACATTTTGACTTCAGGTCATGCCAATTGAATGGTTTCTTCTTTCTCCAGAAAATATCTGGCAGATAGATCCCACTAGTAAAAAAGGAAGAAGACTTTTACAATTTTTTACAATTTTTTTGATATTTTATATCAAAATTTAATATATACAAAAATAATTTGTAAAAAAAATTTACAATTTTTTTGAATTTGCTTAATTCTCAAAAAAACATTTTGCAGGGATACTCCAACCATCTAGAGTAGGCTTTAAGAAATGTAAATGGTTGCAGAAAAATAGTGGAATCATCAGAAGGAGACCTCTATCTCCTAGCAGGAGCTGGCAGAATTCCATTCTGCAGATGTTGTGCTACCAGCAAGGTCATTCATTCATTGATCTCAAATTTCATAAATTACTATCCCTGACATAATAAACCCACCATATATCTTTACCAAAAACTCAAGTACATTTTTATTGTGGATATTATTGGGATATATCAAACATCATTAAAAGAATTGAAATCTCTGGATATTTTAGAACTGATTATCTCTGCAATAAACTTAATGTAGATTTTAAAAATCACTGAGGAAAGTGTCATATAAGAATATGGAATAAATACAAACTCAGATTGTGCTCAAATATGACTTTTTTTTGTTTATTTGTACATTTTCATTTAACATACATGAGTGCTTTGTGAATAGTGTATCGTCTGGGTCAATTGCTTACATATTAATGCTTTCCCAGCTCCTAATTTCTACTTCTATTATTCAACCATTTATAAAATGAATCCCATATTTGAACATACTCTGTATCTTCCTTCTCTTTTATCTTTAACGTCAATCTATCCATTTCAGCACAATCTAATATTTTTTAAATTACATCTTCTTTTCTCGGTGTTTCTTCATTTTTTCAATACTGTGCAAATGCAATTCTTGCTGCCATCATAACATGTAATATTAAATACAAATTTCCCTTATTATATTTTTCTGGTACTATACCTAACAGAAATATTTCTGGCTTATAATCTAAATGCAGTTTTAACATTTTTTCTAACCATGTATGTATTTTTATCCAATAATACTTTGCTTTCACACATGTCCACCACATGTAATAGTACCTCCCCAGTGTCTGATTACATTTCCAGCATTTGGCAGACATGTTTTTAAACATTTTTGCTAATCTTGCTGGTGGTAAGTGCCACCTATAAAACATTTTATATAGGTTTTCCTTATAAGTAGTTGCCATTATCAATTTATAGTTTCTCTCCCAGAGTTTTTGCCAATTGGTCTAAATCTATGGTTTATCCAAAATTTTTTGCTCATGCTATCATTGTCTCTTTTACCTGTTTGTCTTCCATTTTTAAACTTAATAGAAAATTGTATAGTTTTTTTTATAAGCTTTTCATCTGCTCCTAACATTATTTGATCCAATGTTGATTGTTCTTTATACTTTTATGGGTATCAGCACAAGAAGCATTTTATAGAAAAGAAATAATAGATAGAGAAAAATGGGTAACATTTTACCGAAGATTTATTAATAGAGGAAGAGGAAGAACTCAAAGTGATGCCAAGAGAACAATTGATTACAGAGAGATATAGTTTTCAATGCTTTTCATAAGCAGAATTAAGACAAAGATTCAACATAGTTAAATGGGCAATTGGAACTGAACAACATAGGATAGAATTTGATAATGGATTATGTACAAATCATGAACATGTAATTGCAAAAATGGATAAACTTTTAGTAAGGTTTGAAACTGGAGAAGAACAAGTTAAGGATAACCAATGGGCTACCAATTTTAATTATTATAAACAGACAAATGGAAGAGAATGTGGGTAAATGTGATGAAATTCACAATGTGCTATAAATTTAGAGAGCATTGGTATTTGACATTAGAGAAACCATCAAAGATGTATAACTTCAAACCAAATGTGAAAAATTAGAGATATTTCACCATGCATGGACTTGTCAAAAACTAGACATTTCTACCAATAAATCAATAATTCTGTGATATTATTAGGTAATTTATTTTTACCTTTTTGTATTTGATAGTTATAGTATATAATATTATAAGATATCCTTTGTAAATTGCTGATATGTTTAACATATGTAAAATTTATTTATTTAAAACATTTATACAGCCATCAATTTTTGGATTGATGATAGATTGTGTGTGTGTGTGTGTGTGTGTAATACATTTGACTACCGAAGACAAAAATAAACAATAAATGCATACTTTTTCTAGGGGTGTCTGCAGAGTATGGTTAAAAAAAGTCAAGATGGTGGCCACATCATAGCTCCACCTGTTTTTTTTATGTGAATTGCATACCAACAGTGCATGTAAAGCCTTACCTGTTTTTATATGCATCACAACTAAAAGTGCAATTAAAGTTCCAACTGTGTATTATGTCTGTGATGCATACACTGTAAATAACAGAGTTTCAGTCACACCATTGTGACTGTCACCTTGCTTTTTCACACCACAGCCTGCAGCCCCTTCCCCCTGCTATTGTCATTCTACACTCTGCACAGAATTACTGTAGACACCCAAACAGGCCATCTGGAATACATAGTTGTGCTGGACAGGAGAGAGGAGAAGTCTCAGGGTGTCCAGAGAGAACACCAGGGAAGCTGCTGTGATTCCCGACTTCTTCTCCCCTTCCCCGCCCCCAATGAATCTTCCCAGTTGTGGGATTTAAATTTTTTTACTACTAGTTCTGTGGGCATGGCTTGGTAGGTGTGGCATGGCTTGGTGCATGTGGCAGGGGAAGGATACTGTAAAATTCTCATTCCCTCCCCACTCCTGGGGGAACATTACTGCAAAATCTGCCTGCCCACATCTACTAACCTGCTTTCCAGCTCCATTCTCCTGTGCAAGACAACAAAAGAAGACCCAGCTAATTGATCAGCTGGGACTCAGGAGGCAGAGAATAGATGGGGGCAGGGCCAGTCAGAGAGGGTATTTGCCGGTTCTCTGAACTACTCAAAATTTACGCTACCGGTTCTCCAGAACTGGTCAGAACCTGCTAAATACCACCTCTAGATCTTCCTTCTGGATCCATTGCCTCACTCTCCCTGTTGGGTTGGGTTGGGTTGGTCTTGTTTAGACCTATTTGCCTTCTACCCAAAGTGCCACTATAAATGAACCACATCTAATTCTTCATTGGAATGAAACCATTCACATTTGAAGCTGCGATTCAGGCTGAGTTCCCTTAAGCACATTCCCAGTGAAAGTGTACAAACTCCACCCTGTGGTCAGAAAGTCTTGCTAAACCTGGTGAGACTTATTTCTGGACTATCCTGCATTAGAGCAAGCAACCAGGAGCAGCTAAACATCTATTTTAAGAATTTGAGCCTCAGCAACAAAGAGAAGTACCACTGATGTTTGTTTGTTTGTTTTTTGAAGTCTTCCAAGGTTCCTTAGTGCTATTAATCATATTATTTTGATTAATGGAGCTGAACTAGCTAATCTGGGTTAATGAGTTATTAATGAGATTACACTAGAGACTTGGAAGATCATAATCATCAAATGAGAGTTTTTCTCTCTCTTTTTTGCCCAATAGCTTTTTCACTTATCTCATCTCTACTCCAGGATCACAAATGTTCTATTTTTGCTTTCTCTTCAGGCCCATCTTGTCAGCAATGTACAGCTGTGTCTGGCATCAATTATAAACAGAATGGCATCATATTTCACTTCAGATACTGTACTTTCTCGAAGAGGCCAGTGATGGAAATCAATGATTGTTTTTATTGCCATTTTTCAATCCCCTGCTTTCAAGTAATTCATGGTGAGGCTGAAGCCATTCATTTTACTAAGCTGTTATTAGAGGTCTGATATTATTCTGCTCCATTGATCCTGAGGTGATGGAATAGCAACTTATTAATTTGGGGTCATATGTTTTAGCTTTCAATTTTCCTTAGAAGGCTGAATCCTTGTGTGTTTTTCAGTAGACCTGTTTTTAAAGAACTGGGACCAGAATAGACATTTTGTTCAATTAAGTGTCATGTCTGCTATTCTTTTCTTTATCTGTATTTTAAACACATATTAAGTAGTTTGGAAAATAATCAGCATTTCAGAAGATATGAGCAGATTCTTCTTTCGGTAGCCTTATCATTAGGCTAGGAGAGGTTGTCTCCTCTGACTCTGAGTCTTCCTGACTCTGGTTTCTTCCCCAAACCCCAAAAACTTTAACCTTAAACTGTCTACGATTCACCTCACCCCTTTCCTAAGAGGTCTGTAGGGGGTGTGCATAAGCGCACCAACGTGCCTACCGTCCCTGTCCTATTGTTTCTTTTATTTTTCTTATATGTACCCNGTACCCATTTGATGTATTCATAACTATGTATATACTTATACCTATTATCTTGTAAGCGATTGACAAATCAAAATAAACAAATAAATAAAATTTTAGTTCAGATAACACCTCTTGGAACAGGATCCATTTGGAAGATTGAACATGTGATAGGTTTACTCACAAGTTGATTGACAGTCATAGAACACTAATTTAATAAAAGCTCAATTAACCTTTCATGTTGCCAAAATTTTATAGAGATAAAGCTATTCCTATAAATATGACACTAGAGGTAAAGCCTTATTTCATATCATGACATTCCTATTTTTTGTTTAAAATAATATATTAATATACCAGGGTATGGTCAGGCCATTAATATCACATTATATTCTTCTGCAATAAAACAAACATGTAGTTTTTCAAAGCAACCTACTCATATCCACTCAAGCAGAACATTTAAAAAACAGCTGTAGATGTTTCTCTCTCCTAGATTACAACAAAAAAAAATCTGCTGTGATTTTTTTGTGATGCCAAAAAACCTGGCATCAAAAAGGGAATCCAGTCAATACATGCCCATCCAGTCACCCCAACTCTAGCCCAAACTAAATGATTTTTATGGGGTTGCATAAGTTGAGTTTTTATATGAACGGTCCATATCTCTCACGAAATTCATGTATTGTCTTCAAGAATTTCAAAGCATTGTTAATTAAAAAGCTGTTCTCTGTGCCAATTCTGGACCAGTGGTGGGATTCACATTTTTTTCTACCGGTTCTGTAGGCGTGGCTTGGTGGGTGTGGCAGGGGAAGGATATTATAACATCTCCAGTCAGAGGTGGAGGTTCTCCGAACTACTCAATTTGCCGGTTCTCCGAACTACTCAAAATTTCCGCCACCATTCTCCAGAACTGGTCAGCACCTGCTGAATACCACCTCTGTTCTGGACATTCTGCTCTTCTTAAATTTTTCTTGGAATCCATTTTTTAAAAACTTATTTGTATCTATTAGACCTGACTGTGCCAGAGAAATATTTTGTGAATCCATCTACCTGTGCACAACTGAGAAATAGTTTAGCTTCTATGAGGGGGGTTCCCCTAGTGAAAGAGTCTTTAGTGGATTCTTTGATTCTGAAAAGGACAACTTGGTTTCTCAGGAAGTGTAACTACTTCCTCGAAAAAAAACTGACAGTAGAAAGTTTCTAACTGGCTGGTTCAGTTCTGATTGGAAAGACAGTTGTACACTTCCTCTTCCCCCTTACAGGCTCAGGAAGCTCATTTAGGGAAAGACACCTTGGAGCCTAAGTGCAAAAACATATGAAAGGGTAGTGTGTGTATATCACAATATAACAAGACATATTATGTTATTGTGGCTAATTATGGATGCCTATGGTTGAAACCATTTGGGTAGGGGACACAGTTACTACCTGCCTCTTGTTTTGGTAATGTCTGGTTTCCACAAAATTTCTTGTGTTGTTTTAAAAACAGGCTAACACATAGACATCAGTGCATGTAATCTGCAATCTATCCTAATATATAAAATTTTTCAAACTGTCTGGACATCCTTGATAAAGACATTGAACTTTATGTCTCAGGGCTTCCTCTCCAATATGTGATAAGAACATTGTTATCTTATCAAGCTGTTGTGAGAACCAATGGTGAGGTAAAGAAATGGTACCTAGGGAATGATCAGATAAGAGAAGGTGGAACCTGCATTCACTTAACAATCAGAGGAAGAAACTTAAACAAAGAATCTGCCCTAGTTGATCAAATGGTTAAAGATGGTATTGGGAAATTTGTACCTTTAAACATGCAAGATTGTATTAATGTAGTCTTACAATAAAGTAGATTTAGATCATCCATTCAAGTTTCCTGTTTGAATTATCTGGGAGGATTGACAGAATAACAGAGTTGGAAGGGACTTTAGAGATCTTCTAGTCCAACCCCCTGCTCAAGAAGGAGACAAAGTATTGTTCAATCTCTTCTTTAAATCTTCCAGTGTTGGAATACCCACAAATTCTGAGGGCAAGTCATTCCACTGATTATTTTAATTGCTGGAAATTTCTCATTAATTCTAGGTTGGTTCTCTCCTTGATTAGTTTCTATCCATTGCTTCTTGCTCTGCCTTCAGGGTGTTTTGAAGAATGGGTTGATCCTCTCTTCTTTGTGGAAGCCTCTTAGAGGTTGGAACACTGCTATCATGTCACCCCAGTCCTTCTTTTCATTAAACTAGATATACCCAATTCCTGCAACTGTTCTTCATATATTTTAGCCTTTAATCCCCTAATCATCTTGTTGCTGACATATACACATACATACATTCATGTTCACATAGATTATCAGCTTGATATAGATGGAAGAGTGACTTGATTCAATGATCCTGAGTGTGATGCTTGCATATAAGAAAGCTTCTGGCAGGGTCATCCTTACTGATAAAATAAGAAGAGCGGCAAGGCTATGGGTAACCCATAATAAAGTGAAGATTCTTCAGGAAGGAGAGAAGCCAGACCACCTAGAAAAGAAATGCAAAAATCAAACCTGGAAGAAGGCAAAAGCAAACTTCTTCCATGCTGTTGCCAGAAAAATGGGATGGCTAAAGTTGAAATACTTAGATCAGTTTCAGTGCCAGATAATAAGATAGCCTAGTTGGAAATCACTCATCTTGTTATTGGAGAAGAATGTTGACCATTCATATCTAGATTTGGAGGTGATGGCTTCCTGAAAGTTAGTTTGTGCACTGATGGTGCTCATACTGAAAGAGAAACTCTTTGTTTCACAAAGACTCATGGAATTAGAATATGGAATGTGAGAAACATGAAGCAAAGCAAACTTCAATACAAAAATGAAGCATGCTAAACAAGAGGTTTCTGGAAATAAATGAACTTAGATGAATGAGAATAGGCCACTTTAAACATGATATTACAAAGCAAATTATGTAGAGAATTAGACCATATGGGGGAATGAAGTGACAAAAAGAGCAGTGTTTAAGCAGTGCTCAAGTACAACTGAATAAATTACATATATTAGAATTAATGAATATCCTGTGAACTTAAATATTATACATCCAACATGTACTTATTACTGATAGAATGGTGGAAGATGCTGAGGGATTTTACAGCAAACTTCAGGGAGTCTTAAATACAATATCAAGAAAGGATGTAGTAGTACTAATGGAAGAATAGAGTGAAGACAAAGTTGAAGAAATTAAGGCATCTAGGATTAGAAGAATATTTGGCCTGGGCAAATACAATAATACAGGAAATAGGTTAATAAAATTTTGTGAAGATATTTGTTTATTGCCAACACCTGCTTCAAGCAGCCAATTCTACATAGGGACATCACAGATGCACAACATTAGAATCAATTTGGCTGCTTAATAGGAAACAGGAGATGAAGGACTAAAATCCAGTCAGGCAAAGATAATTCCAGGTGTAGCTTGTGGAGCAGCCCATGAATCATTTATCTCCAATACATGGGATTAAATTTAGAAAATTAAAGGGAGCTATATGTCAATAAGATTTGACCTGGAAGGCATACAATCAAAAGATAAGAAAGTGTAAAGAACAGATTTAATACATTTAAATGATGTGAAAGAGAATCGGAGGAGGTATGGGAAGAGGTAAGAGACTTTTTAAAAACAGAAAAGCAGAAAAAAACAAATAGTCACTTGAGGCAGATGACTATCAAAATTATATTTAAAGGCCTCTAGTGAAAGAGAATACTTGATAAGATAACCTATTTCCCTGGTTGAAAGTGCTTCCCATTATGACATTTTATCTAATAGCAACTAAAACCTACTTTTCTTTCAACCCATTCTTTCTGGATTGTTCTCTGGAATAATCATGTAAAAATGTGAATACTGTGGTCATATTTATGATATGACCTATACAAAGGTCCTTTTTGTAGACTTCAACTCCACATTCAATACCATCATCCCAGAAATTCTTCATTTTAAAGTGATTCAGGTAGCTGTGTGTGCCCACACTTGAGGATGCATTGTAGGCTTTCTGAAAGAAAGAAGCAGGTGAAGATAGGTAAGAATCACACTGAATACCTGTTCACTTAGCACAGACCCCCCCACCCCACCATTACTCTTTTCTCTGTATATGAATGACTGCATCTCAAAGGATTCCTCCATTAAAGTACTGAGGTTTGCAGATGATACAACAGTCTCTGGTGTCATTCAAGATGGTGATGGATCTGCATATAGACAAGAAGTTGAACAACTGGCCCTGTGGTGCAGCCAGAACAATCTGGAGGGGAACATACTTAAAACTGTAGAGATGAAAGTGGATTTTAGGAGAAACCCTCCTATTCTACCATCTCTTACAATATTCGACAACACAGAATTAACAGTAGATACCTTTAAGTTTCTGGGTTCTATTAATTTCTAGGACTTGAAATGGACACTTAACATTCGAACTATCATTAAAAAAGTACAACAAAGAATATTCTTTCTGTATCAACTCAGAAAGTTCAGATTGCCCCAGGAACTGTTAATGCAGTTCTACAGAGGAATTATTGAGTCTAATAAAAGAGAATATTTGCACTTCACAATTGACATGAGGAGACTTTGGTGCTCTCTGAGCTTGCTTGTTTTCCTGCAGCTGTTTTATTACCCAAACTAGGTAACATCATCACTAGCACTGATGATGTTACCTTGTTTGAGTAATGAAATGTCTGCAAGAAAACAAGCAAGCTCAGACAGCACCAAGGACCCCTTATTATTGAGTCTGTCATTTGTACTTCTATTACTGTCTGGTTTGGTACAGCAACTAAACAGGACAGGTAAAGGGTTCAACGAATAAGTAGGACTGCAGAAAAAACAGTTGCAACCAGCCTGCCTTTTATTGAGGATCTGTGTACTGCATAGGTCAGAAAGAGGGATGAGGAAATACTTACAGACCCATCACATCCTGGACATAAACTGCTTCAATATTTCCCCTCAGAATGCCTCTATAAGGTATTGCATGCCAAAACAAGGCACAAGACAGTTTTTCACCCATGCCATCACTCTGCTGAATTACCACAGTACTATCTTATGACTCGTTGTATGGCTATATTATTATCTTTCTTGACTTTTCTACTACCTTCTCCTCTTGGTATCTTATGATTATACCCATTATTTTACAATTACACTGAAAGCTTATGCACTAGAGACAAATTCCTTATGTGTCCAATCATACTAGGCCAATAAAGCTATTCTATTCTATCCTATTTGTATTCATATTCCATTCTGTTCAATTCTGTTCCGTTCCATTCCTTTCCATTCCATTCTATTCTTTTCTATTCTATTTTATTCTCCCGAGTCTTTTCTATTGTAGATAAATATACCCTCTTTTAACTATTCCTTCTAGGATTGGTTTCCTGTAACTTTACCATTTTGATTGCTCTCCTCTGCACATTCCAAGTAGGACCTGACCAAGACAAACTAGAGTGGAACATTAATTTTTTTAATGGCCACATTAGTAAATCCCAAAATAGCATTTACTTTTTTGGCAACTGCGCCACACTTGCTGGTTCATACTCACTTTGTGCTCCATTAGAATACCCACTTTGTTTTCACAAGTCTTCCTGCCAAGATAGGTTCCCCCCATCCAATATTTATGTCTTCTTTTCTTTTTCTCCCTAGATGCAGGACTTTATATTTCTTTCTGTTGAATTTCATGTCATCTACCATTCAAGCCTATTCAAATCTTCTTTCTTGCCGTAGCTCTTAGTTTTGAGTCATCTGTAAATTTAATATCTTCTCCTAATCCCTTCATTTAAGTCATTGTATCACAAAGACACAAAAAAGTATTTTGTCATTTTGACATTGTCGTGACTAGCTAAGGATGTCTCTGATCCATCTCGCTCTCCTTGCATTCTTCTTCCTCTCCTCCACCTTCTATTTCATTGAAATCTCACACAAAATCCCACTCTTTGTACTAACAGTAGAAAGAATGCACAGACTGGAACAAAAACCAATAAACTGATCTTGAACCAAATAAAAACTTACTGTTCCTTTGAGGCTATGATCAGCAAACAAGAACTTCCATACTTGGGACATATTGATGCAAGAGTGTGACTGACTAGGACAGAGGTATCAAACTTGTGTCATCATGTCATCATGTG
Organism: Laticauda laticaudata; assembly: GCA_004320025.1. Classification (NCBI taxonomy): domain Eukaryota; kingdom Metazoa; phylum Chordata; class Lepidosauria; order Squamata; family Elapidae; genus Laticauda; species Laticauda laticaudata. The sequence goes on along the minus strand of BHFT01039632.1, from coordinate 1,562 downwards.
ACATATCGTGACTTTTCCCCCCTTTTCTAAAATGGGGGGGAGTGACCAATTCGTGATGCATCCGGCCAATGGGCCATGACTTTGACACTCCTAGACTAGAGGGAAAACAACTATGCTTTGCAAGATTGAGAGAAATGGAAGCCAAAGACAATGAATCAAATGGTTGGACTGGATCAAACAAACACAGAACTGTCTTGTATATGAGTTGTAGGTTATTTCTTGAAACACTCAGGTCAAAGTAGTCAACATTTTTTGTTTGTGACCATAAACAGTCAAGTTCTGCTTGATAGCCCTAATTAGTTGCTATATTAATTCTAGGAATATTTTATGTTTGTCACAGTTCCAGCTTCTGAGTGTTGTTTTTAGATTTACAGAGCTTTAAAGGCATTGTTAACAATACATTATCCCATACACATATTACACATTATTTCAATATTTTAAGTCAATAAGTGATTTAGAAAACATTTAAGAAATCTATAAAAACAGGATGGCACATTGATATAAGTAATATATAGGATAGGAAATATGTTGGCCGATACTTTTAATATATTTTATGCTCAAAATGATGCATCACCTTTGGAATCAAATTTATCTGTATTTCAGTTTCACTTCATGTGCTAAATCACAGTCAACCAATACTTAATTAAAGTTTTCACCTGCGCTTGGTAGGCGCAGAATAAATCAGGCCAAACTGGAAATAAATGTATTGAAAGTAAAGCTCATTTATCAGTTCAGTTAATTATAAAACAAAACAAACCTTTATGAATATGTGCCAAAGGAAAGCCTTTCATTTGGTCTCTGTGTATTTCTATATGCAAAGAATTAGGACCACATCAGCTGGGCAAGTTGCTCCATTAAGAACTGTCCTACATTTATGTCCTGTATGTTCTGCAAAAAGAAAATTATGTGGACAGTTATCCACAAATATCAACATGCTGATACAAATACTGGTTCAATACACTTGGAATCTTGTTGTAACCCCATTGTAATGAACAGAAGCTGTACAAACCTATGATAGTAGTCAGACATTGCATTCATGTTCGTTTCAATTGGGCTGTTGAGCATTTCTAGTTAGATTATGCCCTCTTGCATTTGATCAATATGACTACATACCCTTGGGAACACATGACTGCACAGGACAAGCAATTCTCCGTTATTAGTATTTAGTTTTAGTATTACCTTGAATATAATAAGTCCTCTTAAAACAACAGCTGTACCTGAATACAGTGGACATGCAAATTGCTCATTCAATCTTCCTCCATCTCTTTCCACAATAGGGGTTAAGAGAGATTTGGGGGGAAAGGACATATTGCTGGCAGTGTTCCTGAATAAGCTTGCTAAAACTGGCTGCATTTATGGAAGGAAAAGGCACCTCTAAAATGCCAACCTGTGAATACTTTATAGATTTGTTATGGCACAGCCTTCCTAAGCATATAACACATCAATTTATTGGCAGTTTCTTGTTCCAGCTTCATATGTAAAGCCCAAGTCACACAGCACCAACGGATGGAAAGAGGATGTAAAATGGAGAGAAACACTTGCCATCCGTTGGTTAACGCGAT
>BHFT01039631.1:0-31978 GCA_004320025.1 Laticauda laticaudata | reverse complement strand
CTGTTACTGACTAGTTGTGAATAAAGCCTTTTTGTTGTTGGAACCTGGTCTACCTCGTGTGTTTTCCGAATAAAACACTTCTGGTTTTCAGAGCTCCCAGGCATGCGCATCGGGGAGCTGCTCTCCTGGTTTCTGGCTCGTGCATGCACATGTGTGCACTCCCATTTCAGTACTTGGTGCCAGAAAAGGTTAGCCATCATTGCCTTATCGCATTTCAAACAAATGGTTATCCAATCTCTTCTTAAAAACTTCCAGTGTTGGAGTGTTTACAACTTCTGGAGGCCAGGTAGGGTACAAATGTCTCCTGGTAACCTCTTTTTCCACCCTGTCCCGAAAATCTTACCTTCATCCTTTCTTCAGCCAAGAGTAAAACAAGCCATCTTTATCTGAACTAGTATTAAAATCATGTTAGGGTCCATAGGGGTGGGCTTCAAAAATTTTTAGCAAAGGGTTCTCTGCCTGGTTGCTGAGTGGGTGTGGCCATGGTAGGCATGGCCTAGTCGGCCTCCTGCACCATGGGCATTTTTGACCTTCCCAGGCTCCGTAGGCTTTCCTTGAGCCTCCGGGAGGGCGAAAATGGCCTCATCAGGATCTGGAGACTCTCTGAAAGCAAGAAATGGGCCCATTTCCAGCCATTTTTCACCATTCCCGAGCCTCTACGCAAACCCTGCACTTACCCACATCTAAAATGGGATGTGTTGGGATTCCTGGAAAGGGAGGGGTGAGATGGGCAAGGCCAGCCAGGAGTGGGATAGGGAGGGTGTCTGAACTGCACAGAATCTTAGTTAGGGGCTGTCCCAAACTCCTGCAAACCCTCAGCAGCCCACCCCTGGTTAGGGATCAGTATCACAAATTGTTCTATATTAGCATACTTGTAATATCACTTCCTGATTGGTCCACCAATACTACACTGTGATTGGTTCTTCAATGCTACTGTAATTGATTTGCAATGGCCACCTGTGATTGGTCCACCTGAGCGGCAGGAGATTCAAGGAGCCGTCATTGGCCGCGAGCCGCAAGCAGTCGCTATAAAAGATGCTGCCGCGGCTCCGCAGTCAGACAAGTTTTAGGAACTAAATAAAGAGCTGAAAGTCACATTGGTCTCATGTCTCTTTTTCCCGCGATATAACACTGGTGACGAGGGCGGGATTCTGAGACAAAGGAGACCAGTCTAAGCACGTGGCAACAAGAACCGAACGAAGACGAAATGGCCGGCAGCAACTCGCCACCTGCACCGTTCAACTCAGCGACAGAGGACTGGGAATTGTACATCGACAGATTCCTCATGTTCCTCGAGAGCAATGAGTTACAGAAGATTCTCAGACAACAAGAAGAGAGCTGTGTTCCTGACACACTGTGGACCTACAGTGTTCAGATGGCCAAGGCATTGGCTAAAACCTGGAAGATGTACAAGCAAATGCCTGGACAGATTTGGACGGAATAACTGAGGGTCCATTATGGCACTGACCGTCTCCAGCCTTATTTCCGGAACATTGAATGTGATAAATGACCAGAAAGGAAGAGTTGAAACGCATAGGGACTTTTGTAGTGGCTACTAAGGGACATTGGCAGTGGGGTGCGAAGATTCCTCAACTGGATGAAGCCATGAGAGACCGTGTGGTCCCAGGACTGAAGAGGGACCTTCACCTTGCAGAGCCGACTGCTGACCCCGACCAAACATCACAGTTCCACCAGGCCATCACTGAGGCCACGGGCAGCAAAAATCAGCAGCCACATTTGTGGCTAATGATACAGCAACCCAGGAAACAACAGCAAGAACAAGCCAACCCCAGGGGAGAAGAAACCAGCAGAGCATCCACAAGAACACCATCAGCACAATGCACCATAGAGGACATTCGAGTCCTTCTCCAAGACTGACGAGGAGGAAGAAGAACATACACAGACTCAATCGGAATGAAACAGATGGAGAGACAAAGAGAATGTTAAGTCGGTTCCAGTGTGCGTGTGCGGAGGAGACCACCCCTGTTCTGAAGTGCTGTTACCTTCAACGCAGGTTTGCCGGCACTGCAAAGATGGGGACCACTATACGCCAAGGGTCTGCCGGAACCGAAATAGCTACAGTCCTAGACGAAGAGACAGCACTCCGAGAATGAGAGAAAGGACAGCAGGGACCCGTTGGAGCCCAAGAAAACAGAAGCAAACGGCCCCTCACGAAACGCCTACCAGAAGGAAGAGACGCACCAACGTTACAAGCAATTGCCAGTCGACCCGAAACAGCAGAGAGCACAAAAACAATATGTGATCACAGGGGGCATTCAGATGGAAAAAGACTGCAATTTTGGAGTTCAGGTGTCCAGGGTGTTCAAAGCTTGATGGAACACCTATTACAAGGAATAAAAGGGGTGGTTCCATACTTCGTGACGTACTGCGTATCAGCTAGTGACAAAGGAACCCACTGGAAAGCCGGCCTCACGGTATTCTTTACAAGATTTCAAGAGGGCTGGACTCAGGTAAAAAGGAAAAAATGCCAGCTAGGCACCCAAAGTTGAGATTCCTGGGCGTACTTAATAGATAAGAAGGAATCCACCCACGGGAACGAAAGGTCAAAGCAACAAAAGAAGCTCCCAGACCCAAAAATAAAATAGACCTGCAGCATTTTTTGGGATCATTAACTTCTATAATGTATTTCTGCCATAGAATGGCAATTGACGGTGAAAACCATTACACAGATTGCTAGATAAGACAGCTACCTGGAGCTGGGGGTGATAGAAGAAAGCCGTGTGTCCAGGGAAATAAAAGACTTACGCTGACACCAATCTGTGTTAATTCAATACAGCAGAAACCTTGCCCCTGACACATCATCTGTGACCATCACCGTTCGGCGTCAGTCGGAGCCGTTTTCAGCCACACACTACCAGATGAGAGAGAAGTGCCGATCACGTTCTATATCCAAAAACACTGTCGTTAAGCAGAAGAAGGCTAATCAGCCACATTGGCATCTAGCCCAGAGACCCATTATCAGCCCAAGCTGATAAGCTTGAGTTCAACAATTCCACAAATCTCTATGCAGGACTTTCGTTCACTAATTACAGACCCAACCACTTCGTTGGGAATACTCGCAGGAACATTCATCTAATGTAAGTCCCAAAAACATCTACTAATCTCGCTCAACGCATTGACTACAATCAATTGCCACCGCAGGTGCGATCCAAGTTTTCCTTGCCCACACAGTTACAAATTAATCCACGGCCAGGGAAGAAAAAAAAAAGACATATACACATGCTGATGCCCTGAGCGTTCTCCCCTGCCGGAACTGGGAAGTGACCTGGGCACCAACCAACATCTGCTTGCTACAAATTAGAGCACTACCAAGCCTACCCATTAACCGCAGCGGACATTCGCGAAGAAACTGCAAGAGACAAAAAAGATGGTGCAGATTTTAAACTGGTAGCGAAAAAGGGTGGCCCGAAATGATTACGACGAGGACTTTTAAACCATTCTGGAAAAGACAATGATGGACTCTCAATTTTAAAAGGTTGTATATATGGAGGGATCGGGTAGTCATACCGGAAATACTCAGGAAGAAGTACTGTATATTTTGTATGAAGGACACGTCCGAAGATCGTATGAATTAATCCCTGGGCAGGAAGTTACGATATGGTGCCCAGGGTATGGGATAAGAGATATTGGGAGAGGGTGAAACGTGCACGGCAATGCCAAAAATCAGATCTACACCCCTGCGCACCTGTGCGTCAACTGGGAAACACCGGGGACCCTGTTGAGAATGCACATAAGATTTTCGCAGGGCCACAAAAGGACACAATTTTTAATGATAGTAGACGTTTACTCAAATTGGTTGGAGGTAAACGTCATGAACTCCAAACAAAGAAGCCGTCATCAGACAGCTGAGGAAGCTGTTCGCACACAATGGGTTGCCGGATCTGTTGGTCTCAGACAAATTGTATATTAGCATACTTGTAATACCGCTTCCTGATTGGTCCACCAATACTACACTGTGATTGGTTCTTCAACGCTAGTGTGATTGGTTTGCAATGGCCGCCTGTGATTGGTCTGCCTGAGCGGCAGGAGATTCAAGGAGCCATCATTGGCCGTGAGCCACAAGCAGCCGCTATAAAAGAGGCTGCCGTGGCTCCGCAGTCAGACAGATTTTAGGAACTAAATAAAGAGCTGAAAATCACACTGGTCTCACATCTCTTTTCCCCACGACATAACACAAATGGCTGTTTTTAGCTCCTTGCTAGGACTCAGAGATGGTCAAAGATAAGTAAAACACTGAATCCAAGAAAAACAGAATAATAGAAGGCTCCTTGGAAATCTTCTAGTCCACCCCCCCTGCACAAGCAGGAGCCCCTATACCATTTCAGACAAATGGTTGTGCAATTCTCTTCTTAAAAATGTCCAGTACTGGATCGCCCACAACTTCTGGAGGCAAGCTGTTCCACTGACAGATTGTTTTATCAGGAAATTTCTCCTTAGTTCTTGGTTGCTTCTCTCCTTGATTAGTTTCCATCAATTGCTTCTTGTCCTGCCCTCAGGTGCTTTGGAGACTAGGTTGACCCCGATCTTCTTTGTGGCAGTCCCTCAAGAATCCCAACGGTGGGATTCTTCCAGTTTGGACTTGTTTGAGCAAACCCCTAGCTCCACCAATCAGCTGGCAGCGAACCGGTTTGCTCTGATGAACATGTGGGCCAGCCTGCCCACCCCTGCACTATACTTACCTATCAGTAAGTACTTACTTATCCTCTCAGCTGATTCTCCTGGTGGAGCGGATTGATGCTCCTCAGCTGTGTTACTCCCCAGTAGTAACATAGCAGTAGGAACATAGCAGATTTTTTGGAAAGCTGTTGTCATGCCCCTCTTGGAATCTGATTCAGAGAGGGAAGCTGAGCAGCTGACAGGGAGTGGGAGTGTGACTCCATTGGCTGTGGAAGAAACTGGGGAAACTTGGCTGGGCAGAGGAGGGAAGAGGTAGAGCAAGGGAGAGGAAATTTGGAATAAGACCCAGGCCCACCCCCTCTTCATCCTAGGGCATGCAGGGAGGAACAGAGAAGGGAGCAACGTGAGTTGCATGGCTTATGGGGAAGGAAAGGGCCCTGATTCCCTTCATTAGCTGCAGCTGGGAACACAGTGTTTAAAAAGGGAAGCTGTACAGAAAAGTTGTTAGGAGCAAATCATGAATTATCTGATATTGTTGAGACTTATCTGGGTTCCTGGCATCTTCCCAACTGTGTGTGTTTTGCTGGGCTTTTAAGTCTGCAATTCCTTCTCCTACCCTGTCAAGTTAATTACTGCAGCATGGTTTGTGTGGATTTTTATTTACAGTTTGTATGTACTTTGTTTCGGACTGAATTTCCTCCACTTAAAGGGCAAAGTTGGAGGTATTAAAGGGACACTCCTTGCTTATTTGACTATGTTGCCTTTGTGCCATGCCCTGGGTCATCACAGCTGTTCACATGCATGCAGTGTGCAATTGCTGAACCAGTTGCTACGCTGGCAGCATCTCACCACTGGTTTCCATCCTTCCCTTGCACACCCTGTTGTGTAAATCTTTGGGTCTGAAAACAGCTCACAGATACAAAATTGGCAGAAAGGGGATGCGAAGAATGAGAAAGAAGGCAGGAAAGTGAAAGTTTGTGCAACCAGCCCAGCTTTGAGCTACATCCCTGCCTTGTGATATGTGTTTATTTCTTGTTCTCAGCTGGGCAGTGGCAGATGGCAGGGACACCTGTTCTTCTCTGATCAGCTTTTGTGCCAACTTTCTTTGGCTCGTTCTTGGCCCAAAGAGAAAGAGAAAGAGGGGGGAGAGAAGAAAGCATTTGTTTCTTTACTTTGAATTCAGCATCTCCTCTGAGAGGGGACATTGGCATAATTTAAACACAGGGAGGGAATAAGTATCCTCCTGCACAAAAACAATTCTTAGTATCCCTGCCTCTGAAAATGGGGCAAGTGTCTTTGCTTTATTTCCAGTTGCTTTGTTCTCTTATGTCCACTTCAGCTGGACGTCAATGGATGTGAAATTCTGCAAGGCTTAGTTGGGGAAACAAATCCCTCTGTCTCAACGGTTAAGTCCTCAGGGCACAGGAGACCTGGACAAAAGAAGAATGGCATTGTGCCCCTACCTCCCATGAGCAAGGAAGTTTAAGAAGCCAAAGAAAAGAAAGATTCCTTTGAGTGGGGTTTTTTCATACTATCTACAGGAGTTTTGCTGGGGTTGCTACAGTGGTCAAAGTCATGTCTTAATTATTTTTTGGGGGGGCAGGGTCATCCTTCCAGTGTCAGACTGTTCTCCCAAACACACCAGAGCTAAGAGATGTGTAACAGGACAGCCACTTGTCAAAAATGGTATGGGATCCCCTGCTTGGGCAGGGGGTTGGACTAGAAGACCTCCAAGGTTGCTTCCAACTCTGTTATTCTGTATTCTATTCTGTATTCATGAGTATAGCAGTCGGTGCTTTAACTCTGTTTTTGAAGAGACTACAAGTAGTCCTCAACTTACAACCTTTCATTTAGTTTGATGTTATAACGGCACTAAAAAAAGTGATTTATAACTGTTTTTCACACTTATAATCTTTGTAGCATCCCCATGGTCACGTGATCAAAATTTGGATACTTGGTAACTGGCTCAAATTTGTTCTGACCAAGGTACTTAGTAATTAAGCACACACTTAGTTAAAACAACTCTTGTTTTATTTCAGTGCTGGGAATTATGTTCATTCCCAGCCTGTAATGAGTCTCAAACAGTCCCTTGAGATAAGCACCTACCTTTCTCTCTTTTGAATTGTTGCCAACAACTAAAGTGCCAAATGAACTATAAAACATCAACTGAAGTATGAAGTCCACACAGAGCATCAAGGATTAATTCGAGCAGAATGAATGACTTTGCTTCCTGCAAAGGTTTCTTCACCTTTGCCTGTCCTTTACACCTTATGGGAGGGGCAATCACCTCCAAGCCTTACTCCCGAGTCACCCCTTTTGTTTTGGTTACTCTTGCCTTCTAGCAGCTCTGTGCACATGCACACTGGGAATAGGCTCCCCTGGTTCCTCTGCCTCACTGCTGCCAGACTCCAGAGGCTTCAGAATGAGCACCCCACTCCCAGATGGTCTTGGTACTATCTCTGAATTGGATGCAAGACCCTCATCTGAGTCCTCTCCAGACTCCCGGACTGTCGAACCACAACAATATTTATAACCGCTGCAAGTGTCCTGGGATCATGCAATCCTCTTTTGGGACCTTCTGACAAGCAAAGTCAATGGAGAAGCCAGATTCACTTTACAGCCATGTTACTAATTTAACAACAGCAGTGATTCACTTACAAGCCATGGCAAGGGAGGTTGTAAAATGAGGCAAACTCACTTAAACAACTGTCTTGCTTAGCAATGAAGGTTTTAAGCTCCATTGTGGTAATAACTCGGGGACAATCCGTATAGCTGAGTTTCTAGATCCAGGAATTTTTGAGGTGCCTGAATTGGCAGAACTGATACATCAATCAAATGCAAACTTCTTAGCAGCCTAAAAAAGGTGAGATCTCAGCTGAAGTTGATGTCATTCAAAGCTTATTTCTAATCCCCACTTACTTTTTGTACTGATGGGAGAAATTTGCTCTTTCTCCTTTATGTCAAATTTCTTGGAAAGTTTCTTTTCCCAAAATTAATTTCTCCTGTTTCATCAGGATCATGATAGAGAATGAAATGGTTGGACCTTGCCTCCAGAGCTGAAGTCCCAATGAAAATTTGGATGGGGAAAGACAACTGTGTCTAAGAAAAAAAAAATACATTGACAGAGTTGCTAAACATAATTTGATTAATTGATTAGTTATGTGCCTCCAAGTCAGGGTTGAATCTTAGTGACCACATAAGAAAAATGTGGTCTATCTCTAACTCCATGATGCTCGGTTCCCAACTTAGTCCTTCTGGTCTTCCAATGGTATACTCATGACTGGGCAATTAAGTCCATCCACTCCATTGCTGGTCATCCTCTTTCCTTAAGAGAAAAGAGTTAAAGTAATGTGTAGTTTGCCCAAAGTTGCAGAATGGTTTGGTACAAAGGTGACATTCAGCAGGTTCTGACCAGTTCTGGAGAACCGATAGAGTAAATTTTGAGTAGTTCAGAGAACCGGCAAATGCCACCTCTGACTGGCCCCGCCCCCATCTATTCTCTGCCTCCCGAGTCCCAGCTGATTGGCTGGGTCTTTTTTTTGTTGCCCTGCACAGGAAAAGGAGCTGGAAAGCAGGTTAGTGGGGTGGGGAGGGAATGGGATTTTGTAGTAACCTTCTCCCAGGATTGGGGAGGGAATGGAGATTTTACAGTATCCTTCCCCTGCCATGCCCACCAAGCCATGCCTACAGAACCGGAAGTAAAACATTTTTAATCCCACCACTGGTTTGCTGGCTAAAGGTAGGACAGGAACTGGGCTACCAAAAATCTGTTTGTATGCTATTTGGGAAAGGTTTGATTAGGTAGTTGAGTTGGTTTGAATTAGATTTCCATAAATTAAGTGTTGTTTTCTAGAGTAGGAGGAAAATTAGATTGCTCTTGCTAATGTGATTTAAACTGAGGTGGGAACTGAAAGTATAAATCAGTAGCACTTCCTGCTGTTCTTCAACTAATGTAGTATCAGCTGTGAAATGGCCTTTGCCATTCTGAGATCTGCAGCAATTCCCTGAAAACGTTTTCAGGTGAATCTTTCTGATTTTTTTTCTTTTCATCCTCTTCTACAAGAAAGTCATTTTGTGTTGGATGTTCTCTTGGTGTCAGCAAATTCAGGTTCTCATAACATTAGTTGAAAGCAGGATGCTTCAGATGATAGAAAGTTAGCATCTACCCCCTCCCAAAACAATTAAATATTTTTAAGGAATATTTTTTAAAAGGCAGAATACTATATTCCCCAAAGGGAGAAATGGAAACATGTTTTTTTAGAGGGAGAAAACAGCCCCCAATTTCCTTAATAGCCCACAGCAGATGTCAGCACTGAAAAGATAAAGAGATAGATAGCTCTATTCAAAAGCAAATACCCTCACCCAAGATTCAGCAAAAGTAGGTTTAGCCCTCAGCCACAATAGGAATTGCTGAATGCCCCTTCATTAAATCACCCTCACAAACCTCAAGCAAACCTGGGAGCTCAGACAACCTATAGAACCAGTTATGTCCCCTACATGACCCCATGGAAGTCTGTTAACAGCCAATAGAATACATGTTCTTGCACAGGAACAACAAGTGCAAGTGCAAAGCCCAAATAAGGTATAAAAAAAACCCCTCACTCTCAACTCCATGTGGTCAGCTGCCCAGAGCCACAAACCCATGTGGTTCTGCTTCATCATTAAACAATCTTTTCAATCAGCCTCCATGTTTTCAGTGTCTTTCTCCCAGCTTGGAACCGAACCAGATGAATATTTCTCCTAATAAGATCATTGCCTTCCCCCTTCCCCACCCTCGATCATTCTCTTTCTTCAGTTTATCAACAGAATTTCACTCAGATTTGAATCGAAAGTCTATTGTAGGATTGAAGCAACCAAAGTCAAATAAACAATTGCCGTGTCCAATAAACTTGAGTTGATTTTCTAAAAGCATTGATGAAAGGAGGAAAGAGAGAGGGTAGATGAGGGAGTATCGTGGAAATGTGTTCATCAAGAATCATAAATAGTAAATCTCCTGGAATATTATTTAACTCATGGAATTCTTTTTTTTTTCATATTGAAGTTTTTATTCTATTGTAAACCAATCAGCATTGCCCTGGCTGATAGATGGATGGCATATACATTTAATAAATATGTTTTGCAATTGTCTATGAAGACTCTCAGTCATCCAGGTCATGGCTGGTCCTAAGGTGCTATTTTCAAGAGGCAACTGCTTTTTCTTTGAAGACATTTTGCTTCTCATCCAAGAAGCTTCTTCAGCTTCCCCACCATCCAGTCAGAGCTGAAGAAGCTTCTTGGATGGGAAGCAAAACGTCTTAAAAAAAAAAATCCAGAAAGTCCAGTTGCCTCTTGAAAAAAGCACCTTTGGGACATGTTTTTCAATTGTTGCAATTTGTTTTGGGGGTTGCACCCCATTTCACTTAGAAGAGTCAATCAGATTGGCAATGGGAATCTAAATTCTCAAGGACAGTTAGAGTAGAATTGCTACCAATCTCACTCAGAAGGAGAGCTTCAAGAAATGGGGAGAACATGAACTCCAGTCCTACCTTAGACATTAGTCAAACCATTGAAGCACAGTCTCTCTCTCTCTCTCTCATGCCCCTGGTGGAGACTGACTCTGAGGAAGAGAGGGAACAGCTGACAGGGAGTAGAAGTGTGGCTCCAGAGGTTGTGGAGGAGGCTGGGGAAGGGCAGAGGCCGGTTGAGCAGGTCCATCCCCTCTCCATCCTAGGGAACTTAGGGAGGAGAGAATAAGGGAGAGAAATGGTCTCCTTGGGAGGAGAGGGCCTTGATCCTCTTCATGGGCTGCAGCTGTGACAGCTGGATAACAGGACGGACTTGCGTCTGAGTGAATGCTGGAAATAAAGTGTGGAAATATCTCTAGTTTATAGCTCCTCTCTGAGTTTGGTGTCCTTCCCAGCGTGTGTTATCTGTGGACATCCTCCAGCCCTTATCTTGCCTGGTTTGTGTTGCTTTTTTCCTTCTTCTTGTAACTGTTTGTTTGGGAGTTTTTTGTCTTCTGTCAAGAATATTCTAAACTTGGAAGCAAAGTGAAAGAATAAAAGGGGCTTCACCTGTTTTCTGGACTGTGTTTTGTTTTGTATCCCATCCTGGGTCATCGCACTGTCTGTCTGTCAGTCTCTGTCTCTGTCTGTCTCTGTCTGTCTCTGTCTCTGTCTGTCTCTGTCTCTCTCTCTCTCTCTCTCTGCCTGTCTCTCTCTCATGTAGAAAGTTGGCAGAACATTCCCAGAATGTTACCCACAAAAGTGCAAGGACTTTTCCAGCAGACACTGGAAAGGGAAAAATAAAAATAAGGTTTTAAAATATGGTTTAGTGTGGGAACTCAAGCACTGTAATCTAGAACAAGGTTGTCAAACTCACAGCCCATGGGCCAGGTGCATCACATGCTGGTCCCACCCCCACCCGGTTTGGCAAAAGGGAAAAAAATTCCTGATACATCATGTGATGTTGCCGTAATGATGTGAGTTTGACACCCCTGTTCTAGAATGTTAAATGAACTAGCCCAGGGGTGTCAAACTTGCGTCATCATGGTGGCATCACGTGATGTATTGGGATTTTTTTCCCCTTCGCTAAACCAGGCAGGGGCGGGACCAGCACATGACATATCCAGCCTGTGGGCCATTAGTTTGACTCCCCTGAACTAGCCTATCACATCCCAAAAATATTATGATTGGGCTCAGTGGGTGCCCTTTGTTCTTTGAAGAACACAGTTATATTCAGTCAAGGTTTGGAGAAACAAACTTTCACAAAACATTGAATTATCTGCCTTGGTTTTTTTCCTAGTTGTAAATGAAAATAATTTCTCTGTCTCCTAATAGCTGCTTTCAGAGTGCATAAAGATTTTTTGAAAAAAAATATTTTGCAAATTGAAGAACATCCTACACTAATGACTAGTGGAACAGCAGCAACAAAAACTTAGCACTGTTGATATTTTGAGGTAAGAGTAACATGATAATAATAACACTAATCCCAAAGATGTGTTACTGAAGTTTTAAAAGGTACTCAAAAATTACAGGAAGTACTGTTCCCAGCATGTTAGGCATCTGTTGAAATCCACTGTTTAATTACATGAGAGGCAGCTAATCAGGTCAAAGAGCCCTATTAATAATTGATAACCACTGAGCCAATATGATTAAAATTAATTACGATGAGCAAAGAGCTACAATTTTTGCTAGGTTTGAGAAGGCAAAGGAGTTTGTGGAAGTCATTAAGAGCATGGTGAAGTCATACTTCTATTGCAAAGCACCAGGAGAGAACTTTTGTCTTATAGATGTGACAGTTGTAGTGCTCGCTATGGGTAATCTGTAATCTGTAAGCACCAGAATATGGATTCTTTCATTTAAGCAGCTGCTGCCTTGTGATCTATAGACTATATTTAAATCTCATCTGCACAACCTCTAGCTCAAAAGCAACTGACCCACTAAGTAGTTGTCAAAATATTTTTTAAAGCTGTCTTGTATGCTAGGAAGGTAATAAATTGTTGGAAGAAATATCCATCTGGTTCAGTTTTAAGTCAGAAACATGGAGTCTGATTGGAAAGAGTGTTTAATGGTGAAGGAGAACCACCAAGCACATGGTTTTAGGAAGCTGACAACATGGAGTTGAGAGAGAGACAGGCATTTATACCCTCTCTTGGGCTTTGCACTTGAACTTCCTGTTCCTGTGCAACAACATGCATTCTATTGGCTGTTGTAGGGGTTATATCTAACTTTGTAGGTCCATGATAGAGAATCATGGCATGCGTGCAACAGGTGGCATGCAGAGCCATTTGTGCAGGCATATATGAGCTCCAGGCAAACTTACCTCGCTATGCATGTGCGTGCCTCCCAGCTGATTTTTGGGCCTTTTTCGGCCTCCCAAAGACTTGAGGGAAGCCTCTGCAGCCTTTAGAGATCAAAAGATAGGTCAGTTTTGTCACTTTCTGGAAATACTGGAAGTGATGAAATAGGCCCATTTTTTGGCCTCCAAAGGCTGCAGAGCTTCCCTCGAGCCTTTGGGAGGCTGAAAAAGCCCTGAAAATCAGCTAGCAATAGTGTGCATGTGCAGGGGGCATGGGGGGGGGAAGTGCATTGCCTTCTGGGTGTTGGCACACAAGCAAGCGAGAAAGCAAGCAAGCAAGAATGCAATTTTCGGCACAGGAGCCCAAAAAGGTTAGCCACCACTGTTGTAGGTTGTCTGAGCCAAGCTTAGTTGAAACTTGGTCTGCTGATGCAATGAAGGGGTTTATTGGGCAATTCCTATTGTGGCTGAATGGCTTTGCCCTGAAAGATGATCCCATGATTATTCTGGAACTGAATGTCTTTTGTTTTGTAGATAGGCTGGTCCAGCCCTTCTTAATGGGCACCAAATATCTGCTGCAGGCAGGGAGCTGCTCTTTGTCTTTAAAAAGTGTTTCTTCTTATATCATCCGGGGAAATATAATATTCTTCCTTTCCAATATGACCTAAACAATTTCATTCTTCTAGGAGAAGGGTGGGTACTAACTTTGTACGATATCAAGAGATTTGTCTGTTCACTGATGAACCTATCAGCCATAAGGTAGACTGTACAGGTTGGTAAGCAAGTCACTGCAGCCATTAAGTAAATTTGACTTCCCTCAATCAATCAATCAATCAATTAGTCAATCAGAATAGAGCTGGAAGGGACCTTGGAGGTCTTCAAGTCCAGCCTCTGGTCAAACAGGAGATCCTACACCAAAGTCAATTCCCCATTGACTTAGCTTGTGGGAAGTCAGCTGTCAGCCTTCAAGACTCCTTTCCTTTCTTTTGAATCTTTTCGACTGCCATAGTAATGAGGGGGAGGGTGAATTAATTGGTCTTTGTGTAGGTGGGAAACATGCTAGAGGTTTTAGAGAATAAACTGTATAACTTGGGGAAAGCTTTATTGTTTATGCTTATTTGCTTGCTTCCTATGCAACTGCAGCTCTTTTTCAATCTAGGCCAAGGTCAACGGCCAGATGTCTCCATCACCATCTCAAGATGCCACATATGATATTATAAACATCTTCGATTGGATGGACCATTTGAACTATGATGGGTGGGAACGTTACCATAACTTTATATATGTGTTTTTCATGCATAAATCCTCAGGTCTAGAATCCTTTTGATGCTACCACTTGATTTCCAGTAAAAGTTTCTTTTCTCTATAACAATGGAGTCTTTCTTGGATTTTGAATGTTGCACTATCTGACATCAACTGGGAAAGTCACAACTGGCACTCAAAAGACTCTGGGAATCTGAAACCATTGTAAACACATGCTAGTTACCAAGCGCTGAATTTTGAACACATGGCTGTGATGGTCATAAGTATGAGGATTGGTCATCAGTCACTTTTTCAACACTGTTTTTACCTCAAACTGATCACTAAATAAATGATTGTAAATTGACAACTATTTCTATCATGCTTTTTTTTTTTTGAAGAAAATTTTATTGATTTTTAGAAACAAACATAAATAAAGACCAACGTGAGGCAACACAGAACATGAAAACAAAAACCTCTTGTTCTGAAAAGTGACCCGCCTGATCCCGGGTTACATCTCTTAAATGACAGACACCAATTCAAATCAATGCATCATTTTGTATTATACCATTCATATCTTTTATTACCATTCTACATTTTCTATTAGCTTTCTTCCGCCTCTTAACTTCTAATTTATATTTATTTTGTCTCTCCAAATCAGGATAACGTTTATATTTAATAGTTCTTTTTGCTGTTCCTATCATACTGTCTATTATTCTTTTTCTCTCATTAAATAAAAATCTCCTCCTTGGTGGTCATCTTGTTGGGAGTATGAACCTTTATATCTTTCCCCGTAAAATTATAACATCTTAATATAGAACAAAACTTCCATTTGTTGATTCTGCAATAAAGTTACATTAAAAGTACACTTCTACATTTTTAAAAAAGAAAAGAAAAAATATATTTAATATATAATATAATTAGTAATTTAAGAACAACGATCTTATGCAATTTCAATTCTTATCATTAATGTTAATATCAATTTAAATTTAAACATTTAAACACATTACTATTTCAAGTAGGTATCATGCGTTGCTAGTGGGAACGCTTATAGACTTTCAGCACCTAATTCTTCCCCCCCCATTTCACTTGCATTTTAAATACATTATGTTCATTAAAGCCAATGTTCCCATTCCTTCCAAATTTAATTCTCTCATTTTAATTCATCCATTTATTTTATTCACAAATTGCTTTCACTAAATCATTTACGTTGTTTTCCACCATTTTTAAACATTATTAGCAAATACAAATATAACAATTACAATCATATGTACCATTTGCAGTGTACACTATTATTCAATTAAATTTTACCCATTATCTCTAAATAAATCCTGTTTCTTTACATCTTGCTTCACACCCTTGTAGCTTCCTTCCCTTCCTCCTGCCTTTGCTTACTTCGTCTCTGCTCCGTTTTACCCCCCTTGTCTTCCACCTCCGATTTCCCTTTTCTGTATTCCGCTGTTTCTGTTGCTTTCTCACATTATATCCACTTTTTTCACTCTTAGTGTTTTTCCCTTTTTTGTGTTTTTTTAGTCTCAAATTCTCCATTCTCTTTCCCCCTCTTTCCCCTTTCTCCCCAAGTAGAGTTACTTATTTTCATTTAAAATGGCTTCTTCTTTTTGTCCAACAAGTCTTCTTGTTGCATAGTGTTTTCTTGTAATTTCTTTAGGTAGAGGTCGCCCATTTCTAAGGAATTGAAAAACGAACCAGAAGAGCCCTTCCCTTCTTGTTTCTCTGCTTTTTAAGTTTTTTTAGAATAAATTCGTATTTCAGTTTTATCCACAAATTTGATTGGCATTTAGTGAGTCTTTTTTTCTTTCAAAAACCATACCACCCAAGTGTTTTTAATCCTTTCGATAATTCCAATATAGTTCCAAAAGTCCCAAACGTCAGCAAAGAATACCATAATAAACACACAAGCTCTTCTTTTGACACCTGTTCTTCCTTTTTTCCACTTTCTCTTCCTGGGGTTAGTTATAGTTTACAAATGTTCCTAAGTTAAAATGTATCTTTTTAAAGTCCTGTTACAAATTTAAACTTTAGATTCCAGGCTATCTTCTCCTTTCCACAATCTGTTCTTATCTCTTGCCGTCTCCCTTCCCACTTACAGACCTAAAAAAAAAAAAAAAATTCCTTCTCTTTTTTTTTTCCCTTTTATATTTCAGAAATCTTTTTTATCTCCTTGGCATTAAGTTTTCCAGGCTTAAATGATCCTGTTAAATGCGCCCAAACAAAGATTTGTCCCATTGTCTCATTCATCTCTGTTTGCGTCAACATAATGGAAGGTGAGTCAAAACAAATTTTATTCTCTTTTCCCTCTTTTCATTCTGCTGCTTCCAAATCTTCTTTGGGAGTGATGTATCCTTTTTTTAAAATTTGTATGTTCCAGGATGCCTTAACCTTGTTTCTCCTATCCTGGTCATCAAACTTTCACTTCAGCACTTTCTTCCTCCTGCACATTCTTTTCCGGATGAGGGCTTCTTTGAGGCGGCCGTTTCTGACCGCTGCTCTACTGCCTTCAGGAAAGGGAGTTTAGCCAGCTGGGGAGGAAAGATGCAGCTTTCCTCAACCTTGCTGGAATCTCCCCCATCTTCACTGACCTCTATGGGTTGCTTAACCCCGAAGCCAGCTGGCTTGGGGTGCTCCAGCGGTGCACCCAGGCAGAAACTGCGCATGATCGCGGATTCCTGCCTGCCGCCAAAGCCCTGCACACCGGAAGTCCTATTTCTATCATGCTTTAATGGTGGCCATAGTGCTTCAGAGATCTTAGACCCACATTAAGGTTGACTAATACGCAATCCAGAATGGATGGAAGACCAAAAAGCAATCAAGACTAGGACAAGCTAGAGCCTGGAATGGAGAACAAATTGGGAGTCTCTGTATAATGTGACAGAAGAAAAGCCTATGTCAGCGTTCCAGAGATTATTCATTCCAGCCAGTAACTCCAAGACAACCATAATCTCAAAGTACTTTTATTAGAATAGAAACTACCTCTGTGGAATTCCGAAACTAAAGTTTCCTTTCAGACTTTCCACAAGGACCCAACCGACAAACCATCCCCTTTTTCCCACATCATACATCACATATATATCATACATATATTGGTTTCTTCCCCAAACCCCAAAAACTTTAACCTTAGACTTTCTACTATTGACCTCACCCCTTTCCTAAAAGGTCTGTAGGGAGCATGCATAAGCGCACCAATGTACCTACTGTTCCTGTCCTATAGTTTCTTTTATTTTTCTTATATGTACTCATGTCTTGTATTCATAACTATGTTTATTCTTATACCTTGTAATTATCTTGTAAGCGATTGGCAAATCAAATAAATAAATAAAATAAAACAACATGATCCAATTCCCCTTCAGCCACATTTCTTGCTGCTCCACTCACAATGATCTTGAATTACTAAATAATCTATTTTGTCTACTGAGAGCTACTCAAACAACATCATCCCCCTCCAATCCTTTGAAGCTGTGTGGCAGCTTTTAATAACAATTCCAAAGCTGACAGCCGAAGCAAGGGGAGTCAAACTGGATTTCTTCAAGGGACTTGTAGTCTACTTCTCCATCAGCATTGTAGTTCTCTTCCATGGGCTGGCCAAGGGGGAGATGAGACAAATGCCTCCTGCAGCACCCTGCAGGCCAAAATGGGGCATGAGAGGCCACACTTGGCCCCCACACCAGTGGTGGGATTCAGTTTTTTTTTACTACTGGTTCTGTGGGTATGGCTTGGTGGGTGTGATTTGGCTTGGTTGGTGTGGCTTGGTGGGCATGGCAAGAAAAGGACACTGCAAAATCTCCATTCCCACCCCACTCCAGGGGAAGGATACTGTGAAATCCCCATTCCCTCCTCACCCCACTAACCTGCTTTCCAGCTCCGTTCTCTTGTGCAGGGCAACAAAATAAGACCCAGTCCATCAGCTGGGACTTGGGAAGCAGAGAATAGATGGGGGAGGGGTTAGTCAGAGGCGGTATTTGCCGGTTCTCTGAACGACTCAAAATTTCCACTACTGGTTCTCTAGAACTGGTCAGAACCTGCTGAATACCATCCCTGCCCCACACCCTGTTTTGGCAAAGTGCTGCAGTAAACCACCCAGGCTGAAAATGAGGTGTGCAGGGGCTGCATGCAACCCACCCACCCACCCCACCCCCGTGCCCTGTTTTGGCCTCCAGAGGCACTGTGGGCCAGTCCTTTGCTATTTCCAGATTGTCCCCTTGGCAGTTGTGGGATTTATTTATTTTTTTACTTCTGGTTTTGTGGGTGTGGCTTGGTGGGCATGGCAGGGGAAGGATAATGTATAATCTCCAGTCAGAGGTAGTATTTGCCAGTTCTCTGAACTACTCAAAATTTCTGCTACCGGTTCTCCAGAACTGGCCAGAACCTTCTGAATAGCACCTTTGCCCCACAGGCCAGATTTTAACACCCTGAGGGCCAGATTGGACCTGCAGGCCTTGAGTTTGACACCCCTGGCTTAAGCTATAACAAAAGTTCTTGAGATGTTATTGCTCAGACTGATTTCTACTTGGTTCAGAAGTACTCTTACATTTTCCCTAAGAAAAAACAGATTCACAAAGAATTTGCAATTGTGTAGCTTTTCACAATAAGGCAGTAATTAATACTCCTGATGTCTAGATATTTGCCAGAAGATAGAGAAAATATTCAGGAAAGGCCAACAAGAAAAGGGATTCTAGTAATTAGGATCCATGGAAGAGAAATCAGTGAGCTGATATTGCTGTTATTTATTTTCAGCATTCTAGTAAGACAAATAGACAGGACCCTGTAAATTATTTTTTCTCTACCTTTGCAATTTCCAGGTGCCAAGACATCAAATCCAGAGTTCCATAAGCAGCAGAACCATTGATGAGAATTCTGGGAGTTGAAGTTCACATCATTGGATGCTGTTGTAAATGGTGAAATATTGTTGTAAATGGTGTCTATTTGCACAACTGTTGGAAATCCGATTCCAGTTTGGAACTTTGTTATGATATATGTTGACCGCAGCAAGTATTTTGATTTTTATGTTATCTTTGTATGCACAAAAATGGAAGGACACTTCAAACCCTGCCATGGATGAATGGCTGTAGAAGTTGGCTGGAATGGCAAAATTGACTATTTTGATAAAAGAAAAGAATATAAGTATGTTTATTCTGAACTTCTGAACTTCGTGCTTGATGTGGAAAAAAATGCAAGTTTGATTTAGGGTTTTTACCAATTAGATTGATAAATCTTGATAGAAATGGCTTGTTCATATTATTATGAAAAAAACAAAAAGTTGTGATTTGATGTTAATGCCTTATTTTACTGCAACAGAGAGTCGGAAGTCAATGTTTCTTTTTCTTTTCTTTTTCTTATCCTCCCCCACTTTTCCTCCCCATCTCCCGCCCCACTTTTTTCCTATTTACTTTCGTATTTTGATTTTATCTTATAATCTAATCAAAATGTTAAATCCCGGAAATCGGATTCCACAGTAATCTTTCCAGCACGGGAGCGAAGGGAAAGGAAACGAAAAAAACAAAAGGGGTACACTTTTGAAGATGGAGGTGTAGACCTTTGATTCCCACTTCAGACATCCATCTGAACTTATTCCCTTTCCTTTGTAGAATAGCTGGCAACATCTTTTGCATGAATGCTAGATTTTGATGAATAACTACGATTTCATTATCTTGCACAGGCAAGGAGGTTGCATAAATCATTAGAGGAAGGGGAAAAAAGATGGATTTTGCATGCCAATTTCATCCCCACTCCAGGCAAATCTCTCCATTTCTATACAGATTTATTAAGAAATCAATGTAGAAAGCAGATCTGGGACATGAAACTCAAGCACAATTAACTAAGTGAAATGCCTGATTCTAGCACTCGGTTTTATGTGTGGGCAACACACTGTAAATTTCACGAGTCCCCTGTATTTCATTCCTTGGCAAATTGCAAAATGGAAGGAAAACAAAGCTACCGCCTTTTTCTCTCTTCCCTCTTAACAATTGCAAAAACAAACTACAGGTAATCTTTGACTTACAACCACAATTGAGCCCAAAATTTCTGATGCAAAGTGAAATAGTGGTTAAATGGTTTTTGCTCCATTGTTAAGTGAATAGCTACTGTCATGCCCCTGATGGAGACTGACTCTGAGGGAAAGGAGGAACAGCTGACAGGGAGTGGAAGTGTGGCTCCAGAGGTTGTGGAGGAGACTGGGGAAGGGCAGAGGCTGGCTGGGCAGTCAGAGGAGGACCCAGGCCCATCCCCTCTCCATCCTAGGGCATGCAGGGAGGAGAGGATAAGGGAGAGACGTGGTCTCCTCAGGAGGAGAGGGCCTTGATCCTCTTTATGGGCTACAGGTGTGAGAACTGAATAAGAGTTTGGACCTGCGTACTGGCAAATGCTGGAAACAAAGCGTGTTTTATTTTGGTCTGAAGTTATCTTGGTTGGCGTCCTTCCAACAGACTGTGCCTTGTTATCACCTTGAATTTGGTAAATACTTCTCCTGTTCCATTGTGGTAGTTTCATCATTGTAGTTTGTTTGGTTTGTTATTTCACCTCTATCTTCTCATTAAATTCGGACTGTATTGCTTTCTTTTGAAGACTATTTTTGAGTATGTTTTATCTCCAACTGAGTATTATTGAACAGTGGGACCAAGTAGAGGGCATTAAAGGAGATTTATTTATGTTTTGGATTTTGTTATGTTTGTGTTACACTCTGGGTCATCACGACTACCATTGTTAAGTAAGTAACACGGTTGTTAAGTGAATCTGATTTTCCCATTGGTGATCCCATGATTTCAGGACACTGCAAATGTCATAAATATGAGTCAGTTGCCAAGCTTCTGGATTTTGATCACATGGCCATGGAGAAGTTGCAACCATTGTAAGTGTGGAAAATGGCCAGAAGTCATCTTTTTCATTGCTGTTAAAACTTTTGAATAATCCTTAAATGAATGGCTGTAAGTCAAGGAATACAGAATAATAGAGTTGGAAGGCACCTCAGAGGTCTTCTAGTCCAACTCCCTGTTCAAGAATGAGACTCTATACCATACTGGACGAATGTCAAGCCTCTTCTTAAAAACTTCCAATGATGGACTTTTTTTTCAAAAGGAACACCTGCAACAGTAATTCAAAAAATATACTTCACATAGAAATTTGATTCCATTGCTGAGTTGCTGTTGCTTTTGCTGTTGTTAATCGGGTAGTCCTGTCTGACCCATTGTGACTCCATGGACAACATTCCTCCAGGCCTTCCTGTCCTCCATCTTCTGGAATCCATTTAAGCTCATGCCGACTGCTTCAGTGACTCCACCCAGCCACCTCATTCTCTGTCGTCCCCTTCTTCTATTGCCCTCAATCGTTCCCAGCATTAGGCTCTTCTCCGGTGAGTTCTTCCTTCCCATGAGGTGGCCAAAGTCTTTGAGTTTCATCTTCAGGATCTGGCCTTCTAAAGAGCAGTCAGTGTTGATCTCTTCTAGGACTGACCGGTTGGATCGCCTTGCAGTCCAAGGCACTCGCAGGAGTCTTCTCCAACACCATAGTTCAAAGGCCTCAATTCTTTGCTGCTCAGCCTTTCTTATGGTCCAACTTTCCTCGGCATACATTGAAAACAATGGTCTTGACTATACACACTTTTGTTGGCAGGGTGATGTCTTTGCTTTTTAGTAGGCTGTCTAGATTTGTCATAGCTTTCCTCCCCAGGAGCAAGCATCGATTAATTTCTTGGCTGCAATCCCCATCTGCAGTGATCTTGGAGACCAGGAAAATAAAATCTGTCACTACCTCTGTTTCTTCCCCATCTATTTGCCAGGAATTGAGAGGGCTGGATGCCAAGATCTTAGTTTTCTTAATATTGAGTTTCAAACCAACTTTTGCACTTTTCCTGCTTCACCCACATCAAAAGGCTCTTTAGTTCCTCTTCACTTTCTGCCATTGGAGTGGTATCATCAGCATATCCAAGGTTGTCGGTATTTCTCCCAGCAATCTTAATTCCAACTTTTGATTCATCTAGCCCTCCCTTTCTCATGATGTGCTCTGTATATAAGTTAAATAGGCAGGGCGACAGTATAAGCCTTGCCAAACTCCTTTCTCAATTTTGAACCATTCAGTGGTTCCATGTCCAGTTCTCACTGTTGCTTCTGGATCCTCATATAGGTTTCTCAAAAGACAAATAAATTAATTTGAGACACTTTCTCAGAGTGTAGCCTTTAAAAATGTTTTCCCTGGGCCCTTGTGACAGGATGAACAGGGTATCTGGTTGATTGCAATACAGCAAATTTTAGTTTCTGAATCATTTTTATTGTGTTTTAATGTATTTGTGGTTTCGATTTAATCATTGTATTCTGTTTCAGTGGCCCATGGCATTTTTCTGTTGCATTTAGTTTATTGATTCCCTTATGGCAACCAGAATCTCAGTTGCTTGAATTGGACAGTCATATAAATAAACAAAGTGTGATGACCAAAACTGCTACAGCTTTGGGATGTAGCATTTGAAGTGTGAAAGATACACCCTTTAGATTTCCTAGAGACAATATGTGATGATGTGGCATTTTATGGTCAACTGACCTTCATTTGTTTGTTTAGCATATGTTTGTTGAAATTGCAGAGAGGAGGAGGAAAAGGAGGAGAAAGGAGGAGGAGGAGCAGCAGAGGATGAAGAGAAAGAGAAAACATTGAGGAGAAGAAGAAGGAAGAGAAGGAGGAGGAGAAAAAGAAGAGGAAATCAGGAGGAGGAGGAGGAGGAGAAAAAGAAGAAGGAGAAGGAGAAGGAGAAGGAGAAGAAGAAGAAGAAGAAGAAGAAGAAGAAGAAGAAGAAGAAGAAGAAGAAGAAGAAGAAGAAGAAGAAGAAGAAGAAGAAGAAGTTGTTGTTATTCCATCTATCTCAACCACTGATTTGTCTTCTCCTAAGAAAGGGTACATTTTAATTTAATTTCACCCACTCATCCTTCTGCGGTTCTCTGGGCCATGACATCTCTCCATTCACCCCCAGCAGGATTCATGATGGAATTCAGTTAACTTTCAATCACCAGAGTGTACTCCAAATCTTATGTTTGTTAACTGCCTCATTTAGTGACTATTCACAACTACTAGGTTGATCAAAAAGTAACATTATGACCAGTTCTCATGCGTGCAACCTTCACAGGCCCGTAAAACAAAGAAAAGCTGAAGTATGATCATAGCCACAGCTGTGATTATGACAACTGCTTCATTTAACAGCCAAATTCTGATCTCAATGACCACTTATAAGACAATATGATCCAAAAACAGAACTATTCCATTTTCACTTCTTTGACAACTGTTCTGTGAGAGTTGATTTTGAAAAAGAGTTAAGATAACCTTCACGTCTCAAAAGCTGTATTGGAAGCCAAGTAAAACTTAGTTTCCCCAGTTTTTTGAATTTTAACTAAAACAACTTTGCTTGTTTAAGGCCCTGTCACACTGGCCGACGGATGCAAAACATTTGTAAAAAGGACACAGCGGACGAGAAAAATGTTCCGTTCATTGTTATCTGCTCTCAAAAGGGGCAAAAATTTGCACAACCAGAGCAGATAACATGGAAAGGAACGGACGGGGGGAGGACGTAGGGCGGATGGAAAGCGGATGCTCCACGGAAGCCTAGCGGATGGAAGTGGCATGAGAGCGGGATGGCACAGTCCGCAAAGGCTTTCCGGGGAGTACAGCAAAGCGGACGCGAATGGATACAGCGCGAATGCCAGTATGGATGCCGAGCGAGATGAAGGGGATGCACAGCGGATGCGGAGCGGATTGAAGCCAGATGCAGGAGTGGAGCCTAGTGGGGATGCAACTAGTGGAAGGCCTAGCGGATGGCCTAGCGGATGCCTATGCGTTCACTGCGCATGCGAGCGAGGATGCATTGCATCAGCCCCGCGGATGTAAACGGGAAGCACAAGGCTTCCCAAGCAAGATGTTCACCATTCTGAGCGAAAGACCTGCCTTCCATGACACAGGCTCGCAGCCAGGCCCAGCAGGCCAGCCAGCCAGCAACCCAAAACAAACATGCGGGAAGAAAGAAAGCCTCGGCCATCTGCTGACAGCCCTAGCAAGAGGGACAGGCGCCACCTTCCCAACCCCTTGGCCCTCACTCTGCTTTCTGCTGGCTTCTGAACCCCGGCTTCACTCTTTCTGGGCTGGGGCTTCTGCCTGATGCGTGCTTCTGGAGGTTGGTGCTTCTCCTGGTCTTTACTCTGCTAATGCTGATTGCCTTCTGGCCAGTGGTGCTTCTGCATGGTGCTTTACTCTGCTGGCCGCTGCTCCTTGGTGCTGGTGCTGGTGCTTGCTTCTGGCTTCGTGCTTACTCTGCTGGTGCTGCTCCTGGTGCTGTGCGTGTTTCTGCTCGGTGCTACTCTGCTGCGCACTGCTTCTGGTCCTTGACTGGTCCGCTGGTGCTCCTGCGTCCTGCCTCATGATCTGGTTCCTGCTGGTGCTCCTGCGCCTGTGCCTGCCGTCCTCCTTGGTGCTTGCTGGCGCTGCTGGTTGCTTACTCATCTGCTGCTGCTGATCCTGTCCTGCCTGGTCTCCTGCTGGTGCCTGCTGGTTGCTCCTGCGTGCTATACTCTGCTGCTATGCTGATTCACTGCGTCCTGCTCGGTGCTGCTGCTGCTACTGTTGCTGCTGTTGCTGCCTACTGTTGCTGCGCTGCTACTGGCTGCTGGTGTGGAGTCGCAGCAGCCCCTACAACCTAGGATAGCCCCTCTGATTTTTTTTTGAGGGGGGGGCCCCCCCCCCATATTTGGGGTTCCCCCCTGCCCAAGGGGAGAAGCAGCATACGCTAGTCAACAACAGGCGGGAGAACGGAGAGGAGGGCCCCAATACACAATAGAAGAGGTACATGGAGGATGAGGTGCTGGAGTGGCTGAGGGAGAATGAATATTTTTGGCGGAAGGGACACAGGCCTCTATCAAGACACCAAGAGGAAGCAGGCTGCTTGGAGAGAGAAGCTGTGAGAGCCTTGGGCTACATTTTGGAGGTGCTCCCGGCCTGGAGGCAAGCACATGCACACCTGGTACGGGACAGCTTGCACCTCAAGAGCATCTGGCCATGGCCGTGGCAAGCTGACGGGACAGAGGGAACTACGTGATGGCCAAGTGCAGCTTCATGGCAGGGTGAGATTCGCCCACCGAGGAGCAGCCCCTCTTTGCAACCCTCTCTCTCTAGGCAGGCCTGCTGCAGAAGCCAGTCCTCCTCTGGCAGGCAGTCAGCTCCTCGTCTCCAGCAGGTTATCTGTGGAGTCATTGCCATTGACGAGACCCCCCAACACTGTACTACCTGTGGTGGAGCACGTGGAGGACCCCCTGATGAACAAGGTGGAGAAAGGATGATGGCACCTTCCACCACAGGCCCAACCCGCATCCACCCCCAGTCTCCACCTCCACAGAAAGGCAGCAGAGGCAAAAACCAGGAGAGACAGAAGCCACCACTTCTGCTGGAGATAAAGAGACACCATTTCACGGAGCAGCAAGATCTCCTCTCGTCAGCTGGTACACAACCGCGCCCCCATCTCCAACCGGCAAGCCCTTCCTCACCTATGTGAACCAGGACCCTTCATGAACATGTCAAAACCCCAATACCAGGTGGTGAAGGACAGGATCACCGATCTCTTCACAACCCTCCAGACCCAAGATGAACCGGCTACCCACCAGTCCAGCGTTCTGCTTCCTCCACCCCAGGTGATGTCACTGCCCTTCCAAGGCTTTCTGCAGGCCCTCCCCTTCCTCCAAGGCTATGGCTACCAGAAGCGTTCAGCAGCACAGCAGCAGCCCTTCCCAGCCAGGCACTGTGTTACATCCAATGCAACCAGGTGCCACTGATGCCACCGCACTGCCACCCATGCCACTTGATGCCACCCACACCACAGATTGCCACCGACGCCAGTCCTCACCCAGCTGCAGACCAGACAGCCCCACTAAACACCCCACAGCCAAGCCCGGCCTCAGTACAAATCTGTCATCGGTATTGGGGCTGACACCCCATGTCATGGAGGAAGGGACTCTCAACATCACGGGGGAGCCAGGCTGTCTGCAGAGCTTCCCTCAACACACCATCCCCTGTTGTCTCTCGTAGGCCAGGCACCCCAGTGGTGCTTCAGTACCAAGCACTCAAGCCACAGCCACCTCCACTCCCTGCACCGCTTAACAGCTGAACCTATGGACATGACTCAGAGCTGACTGAGAATAGTGTCAGATGAACTGAGTTGTTACTGTTTAAAATTAATCTTTGCTTAAGCAACAGCTTTACTTCGTTAATTTTGCTTAGTAATTAAGTCTAAAGCTTTACCTAAAAAAAGTTGATAAAGGTTATCTTATGCTTAAAGACTTAATACAGTTTACTTGGTTCATCTTTTGCTAAATTGAATAAAGTCATAAAGTTTAACGGGTTTGAGCCAGCCTTTGGCTGAGAGCTTTCCTCAACACCACCAATCCCCTGTTGTCCTCTCGTGGCCAGGCACCCAGTGGGCACTTCAGACCAGCACTCCAGCAGCAGCCACCTCCACAGGCCACCTAGGACCCTTCACCCCTGAAAACTGCGGCACGCCTCCGAGTGACCAAGAAGAGTGCCAGAAGACTGGCTGGCTATACCTGCTGACTTTATTTTTGCTTTGGGACACTTTGACTTGGGTCATTTTTCTTTTTACAAGCTTGTTATTTAATAAAGATTATCTTTGGCTTCACACACTTGCTTCATTTATTTTATTAAAATAAAGTCCTTGGAGGAAACTGTTCAGAAATGCGTTTAAGCCTTTGCAGGCTTGGGGGCATGCAGTAAGGATAGCAGTGGGATGGGCACGTCGATACCTTTGAGTATGGGTAAAAGCGTTGGCGATAGATTAAACCTCCAGTGCCAAAGCATAGTGGGACTGTATGGTCCCACCCTCCCCAGGGTGCCACACAAATATGGCCCCTTTATTATCAATAATAATTTAATTATTGATTCAAAAACATTTCAACATAAAAACACAACTCTTTAATTAAATGCCCTGTATCATTGTAGGGCCACTTAACATACATGGGCTCAATCTCATCCGTGTGATGAGGACAGCCTTCAAGGAAGCATCATTAAGCAGCTATCATTCCTTTCTTGCCACTTCCAACTGCTCCAGCTGGGGAGTTGCACACCCAGTCTGTCTCCGGAGTTTTGGCTGGCTTCTTCCCCTTCACGATGAGGCTCTGTGGGGCTTGCACATCCTCAGTGTCTATCAGCGTTTCGCACCTTTGCCTCCATTCCCCAGGCTCCATGGTCTCCATTGCCTTGTTAGCGGGTCCACGAGCCTGTTCTTGCACACACTGGCTTAAGCGGATTCCAGTGCGCATGGAGATTTGTTGCAGTAGCAGCAAGCTTCCACGATCCTCCTCACGGTCTTCTGGGCGATGCCTAGCCATAGGTGGCTAGAGGAAGTACCTTGGAACCTGTTGGCCAGATGCCAAAAGGTGTTCTCCACCACCTGTCTTGCCCTGCGACAGCCTGTAGTTTTGAAGATCCTCTCTTCATGGTAAGGGCACCTGGAAGTTGTAGGAGCTCATGAGGTAGGTTCTGAGGGAGAAGGCGTCATCCCCGTGATGAAGTAGCGGCACATACTGGCGTTGTCATTTGGGGCAGGGGTCTGGATCTGGGAAGCCCATAAAATGAGGTTGCCATTCAGCCCCTCCTTGCACGGTGACTGGGTATTTTATACCTGGGCATCTGAACTTGACGCCGTTGCCTGAAGCATCGATGTACATGAACTTTGTAGTCAGTATCGCACCATGGCAAAGAGTATGATGCTGAAAGAAGCCCTTGTAGTTAAATAAGTGGGACCCTGACTTTGCGCTGAGCTTTGCAGGCCACGTGCTTTACCCAATCTATGGCCTCCAACGGGTGTCGGCGGGAAGTTCCACCCTCTTTATACCAGTGCTCTGCCATTTTCTTCCAGCCTTTCTCAGTGGAGGCGGCCACTGCAGGAACTCCTCCAGTTTATTCTTCGATGATGGACCTGCACCCACTTCCTCTGACCACAATCTGATGGTGTTGTGTGGGTCACCCTCAAGCTGTTACTGCATGCTCCTGTAGGTGGTCCCTGAGCCAGGTGGTGCAGAGTCAGGCCACCTTGATGCAAAGGGTCCAGGCTGGCTGGAGCGTGGGTGTTTGCCTTGCGTCAACCTGCGGTCTCAGCCACTCCACCAACTTCATCAAAACATGGCTGGAGGCATCCTACTGGAATGCACGAGGGTCTTCGTTCCTCAGCATCCACCATCAGCTTGTTAGTGTACAGTCCGTACTCTGCCCTCTTCTTCCCGATTCATCTTCGGACCCAGAACACATTCTTGGCCCGCCTTCTTTTCTTCCCGTAGAATAGTTGAAAAGAGCCTGTTAGATGGCTTCACATTGTTGGCCAGAACGTATGTGTGGCTACCAATAAGGAGTGTGTTACGATCCATGGTGGACATCAATGATGCTGCTGAAGAGCTAGAAGCCAGATGAAGGCTTGCCAGAGGTCTGCCACAGCAGGTGGCTGCTGGACTGAAGTGAGATCCCAGGTGAGTTGCCCCCCCCTTTTTTATAGGCAATAAAGAGTTTTCACCATGTGTTCCTTTTGCATCCCCTAGACATCCTTAATAGCTGAGATTATGTCCCCTCTAGCGAACGTTTTTTCCGTTTTTAAATGGCTTTGTATTGTGAGCTGCATCCGCTTTCATCCTTTCTCCCTCCATCGTTACTAACCCTGCGCGTTTCTGTTCCGCGCCAGTTCACTTCCTCCTGTGTCCGCTTTCGCTTGGAGCGCGATTGAGTTGTGCGGATGCGCAGCGGATTAGCCTTCGCGGAAATGTAAGATGGACGCGTATTGGGATGACGGATGCAGAACGGAATGTTCCCCGCTTTGCGTAGCGGATGCAGACGGACGTGTTTGGATACATTTTCCACTTCAAAAAGTTTTGAGCAAAGCTCATAAACTTTTTGAGTGGATGGAACCTCAGTCGACGGATGGCTGGACAGATAGAGAGATGAAAAACGGAGGCCAGTGCAGCTACAAAACGTGATGAATGAATCACGTTAACCAACTGATGGCAAGTGTTCCTCTCCATTTTACATCCTCTTTTCATCCATTGGTGCAGTGTGACATGGGCTTTATGTTCTTTTCTAAACAAGCCTGACTTTTCCAGAATTTAATTGCCCCAAGTAATCTGTTAGGATTTATTTGCAGTTGAAGAAACCTGTAGACTTTGCATTTTTCCCCTGAACTTTTTAATTCTTTTCTAGTGCTATTAATGAAGACATTTGCGAATGTCGATGTTATTTTTTATGTTTGTTCATTTGATTTGTCAATCACTTACAAGATAATAGGTATAAAAATAAATATGAGTATGAATACAGGAAATAGATATGGACAAATGGGAACAATAGGACAGGGACGGTAGGCACGATTGTGCACTTATGCACGCCCCTTATCAAAGCATAAGTTGTTTCTGACTAGTTCCTGGCTTTATTGGAATTTTTCAGCAGGAGTCTGTCGAGATTCTTTGTCATCCAGGTCATGGTTGTCCCAATGCTGTTTTTTTTTTTTCAGGAGGCAATTGAACTTTCTTGTTTTCTTGGTTTTTTTGTCCCTGAGGACACAGATAAATCTCCAATTGGCCTCAATGACCCTCCAAAAGGATGCAAATGACCAGCTGTCTGCAAGGAATATAAATCCTTCCATTCTACAGTCTTGTCAGAGCTGAAGAAGCTTCTTTGATGCAGAGAAGCAAAATGTCTTCAAAAGAAAAAAATAACAAGAAAGTCCAGTTGCCTCCTGAAAAAAAAAAAGCATCTTTGGGATTTTCAGCAGGAGCAATGTGCTGAGGTCTTCACAAGTAATTGCTAAGATCAAGCTGATCTTCTGCACTTTAGCAACACCATATTTCAAACTTGAGTTTATATGAAAGGTGAAGCCTTGTGTGATTTGTGGTTTTACACAAATCACTTAGTGATAATTTAGGATAATTCATAAAGAACTGCAGGAATCAAGGACTTTTGCAGTAATTGCAAAATGTGACAACTTAGAATGACGTAGAATGCAGAACTGTTTTACTGCAGCTAAGCCAGTATTAGTTATTATCTTTATTACCCATTATCATGGGCAGATAATGACTTTTTTGTTCCTTAAGTGTGTTTTAAATCTTGGGTAAGTAATTCTTTGTGCAATGGATAATATGCCTACAAAAGTCATCACTAGAGAATGCAGTCTACTGTCCCAGTTTTGATCTGGATGAACATTTAGAAATGCAGGTAAGTCCTTAACTTATCACCACAAACCATGTGACATCGTGAGTTTGACACCTGTGATCTAGAGAGTTCCAGCTGGGTGCGAGACTAGATAGATTCTTGTCTGATCCAGCACATTTTATCTCATGCTGTCTAGAGATTGAACCAGAAAGGAAATACTGTCATGTACTTGAGTCCATTGCCTTCTGGGAGGAATACCATCTTGGCTCCAATCCAGTGATGGGATTCAAAAAATTTGTACTCTTGGTTCTATGGGCATGGCTTGGTGGGCGTGGCAGGAGAAAGATACTGTAAAATCCCTATTCCCACCTCACCCCACTAACCTGCTTTCCAGCTCTGTTCTCCTGTGCAGGGCAACCAAACAAGACCCAGCCAATCAGCTGGGACTCAGGAGGCAGATGGGGAATAGATGGGGGCAGGGCCAATCAGAGGCGGCATTTGCTGGTTCTTTGAACTGGTTCTCCAGAACTGGTTAAAACCTGCTAAATACCACCTCGAGCCCCATCCATTTGTCAGAATAGGCATCTCAGTAAAACTGCCTCTATTTTGGGAAAGACAGAACTTGACTATCAGTTGTCCCATGTAGATCTGCAATATTGGCCCAAAACAACATTTGGTCCTTCCATCAGAAAGAAAATTAAAGTTGGTGGGGCTTTGCAGGACTATATAAGAATTCCAGTGGGTTTTCCCTGTGGATTTGAGGCCAATGGTCCCTGTTGTTTTTAAGCCTTGAAAATCATTTGAGGAAAAGGCAGGGTATAAATCATCTGGAGAAATAAACAAACACGGTCCCTTGATGTGCGTGTGGTAAATGTTCTGATCTTTTCACTCCTTCCTGCAAAGAAAGATAACTTTGGATTCTTCTTTATTTATTGTCCTGATTTAGCCTTGTTATGTTTTCTTAGAAAACATCTCACCTCCCATTCTGGTTTTCCTCTTTCTGGAGAGATACTGGAAAAAATAAAATAACATTGGAATGTGGCAAAATTTTGGGGAATTAGATCTTAATCTCCCTTCTGTTGGATAATTTCTATCATGATACTAGGTGGTAGGAATGTGTGACTGTAGAGGTAGTCCTTGACTTACAACAGTTCATCTAGCGGCCAAAGTTACAATGGAACTGAAAAGTGACTTGTGATCATTTTTCCCACTTTATGACCATTCCAGCATTCCCATGGTCACATGATCAAATTCAGCCACTTGGCAACTGGTATGTATTTATGACTGTTGCAGTGTTCTGGGGTCGTGGGATTGTCACCTTCTGACAAGCAAAGTCAATAGAGAAGCCAGATTCACTAAATTAACCATGTTTCTAACTTATCAACTGCAGTGATTCACTTAACAACTCTGGCAAGAAAGGTCATAAAAATGGAGCAAAATTCACTTAGCAAATGTCTCCCTTACAACCAGGAATGTTGGGCTCAATCAATTATGGTCATAGGTTCTGGATTTCCTATATTGGCCTTTGATCATGAGATGATAATTACCTCCAGTTTTGCAAAGTCCTTGCTTCAAATTCTTCCCCTCTCAAGGTCTCTGAACTTCCTGTGAGCTCTCTTTAATAATCCCCCCTCCTTTTTTGCAAGCTTCCTTTTTTACAACCAGATGTAAGCAATCATTATTTACCTGCATTATTTCTCTCTCTCTCCCAGCAAAGCAAAGGTGACTTTGAATTTCAAAACCCAGTTGAGATCTAACTTGCTCATTGACCTCTCCTGTCACCAATCAGTGATTGCAAGTTTGTGATGTTTTGGGTGGGTCTGATGCAAAAGGTTGGGCTGTGATTCTGTGTGCATCATGCCAGCCAATGTGCAATCCTTGAGCAATTTGATCCATGAATTCCAACTGGTGTACAATTACAATTACAAACACCACCTTATTATTTACAGAATAAGTTATTATTCAATAATAACTATAGAACTATGTGATCTCTGATGAAATAACTATCTTCATGTGTTTCAGAATAGCTAGGAGGGGTCCTTGGTGCTCTCTAAGTTGTTTTCTTATAGACATTTCATTTAAGGCCCTGTCCCACTGCACTTACGGATGCAAAGAGGATGTAAAACGTTAAAAAAAGCTTGCCATC
>BHFT01039630.1:0-15707 GCA_004320025.1 Laticauda laticaudata | reverse complement strand
AACCAACGGATGAC
Source organism: Laticauda laticaudata (assembly GCA_004320025.1). Classification (NCBI taxonomy): domain Eukaryota; kingdom Metazoa; phylum Chordata; class Lepidosauria; order Squamata; family Elapidae; genus Laticauda; species Laticauda laticaudata. The sequence continues at coordinate 15,693 of BHFT01039630.1, read as the reverse complement.
AAGTGTTTTCCTCCATTTTACATCCTCTTTCCATCCGTTGGTGCAGTGTGACAGGGGCTTTACAACCATTCATTTAGTGACCATTTGAAGTTACAACAGCACTGAAAAAGTGACTTATGACCATTTTCCACACTTATGTCCATTGGTCACATGATCAAAATTCAGAAGCTTGGCAACTGATTTGTATTTGTGAGTTGCAGTGTACTAATGGGAACATGGGATCCCCGTTTGTGGTGTTCTGACAAGCAAAGTCAATGGTAACAACTATGTTACCAACTTAACACCTGCAGTGATTCACTTAACAATTATGGCAAGAAAGGTCATAAAATGGAGTGAAATTCACTTAACAACTGTTGCTTAGCAAAACAAATTTAGGGTTCAATTATGGTCATAAGTCAAATGAGTATCTGTATTGCCTTTCTCTCAATCCCAGCCAGAGCTGAAGTACACATACACCTTTAGTTGTTCCAAGTCTTTTCCCCTAATTTAGATACAATTTTGCCATGTACATGATGTTTCACTGATGGTATTGTTTCCAATGAAATAGAGGCAAGTGTTCCCAGTTCTTATTGGCCATGTTAGGCTGCTGCAGGCATGTCTTTTTGTGGCCATTTTAGCTTTAATTGCAGGAAGAACCAGTCATTTTTCTTCCTCAGATGTTTGCTTCCAGAAAACACTCATTTGGTGCTTTTTGAAGCCCTTCTCAATCATGGAAATGCAACTTCCCTTCAGTCATCCTTTATGGGAGTTATGAAAATAACAATGTGATCTGTTTCACTTTAGTTTCTACTGATGATGCCTCCTGATATAAGGCTAGGCTTTAAAAAGTGCAAACACGTAAAGATTATTTGAATACTGTATAGATTGAGTTATACTATACCTCGTTTAATGACCAAGTTCCATTCCAACAATCAGGTTGTTATGGCCACTGAGTGAACATGTGACTGAGAGAGAGAAGGCAGAGAAAGAAGCTGTGAATATCATAGGTTGCTACTGTTTTGTTTGAGAAAGTGTTCTGTAGTATAGCTATGCCATCCTTACTCTCAACCCATTGTGCCAGTGGTGGTATTCTATTGGTTCGGCCTGGCTCGGACAAACTGGTAGCTCTCAGGAACATCTGTGAGCGAACCAGTTCGCTCCGACAACCAGCTGCTGGGCCCTCCCATCTGCCCAGGCTCTATACTGATCTTTATTTCCTGGTTTTGAAGCTCAGCTGCTTCACGCAGTACAGTGCATTGCCACACATCAGCTGTTGAAGACACAGGGTGAGTGCAGGATTGAAGGAAAAAGTCAGTTTCAAACTCACTGTGTGCACGCAAAGCACGCATTTGGTGCAAAGTGCACCCACTAAGCCACGCCCACAGAACCAGTGGTAAAAAAAGTTGAATCCCATCACTACATTGTGTATTGTTGTCAAGAACATGAAATTTGGTCATAAATGCACACATTGGTTGGAAAATGAATTTTTATTACCTCTCATAACAGGTTATCCTTGACTTGCAACCATTCTGCTGAAATATTTAATTCCTTATTCAGTTCATTCTGAGTCAGGTTGATAAAAAACATCAGGCAGCTGCATGAAATTAGGTTCTTTATTTTTCACCTAAGGGCAATGATAGCAAGCCATAATAGGTGGACTCTTGCAAAGGCCCCCTTCATCCAGCACAGGTTATATGCATTAAAATCAGTCCCTCCTATCGAATACAAACCTCTTACCCAATCACTCATTTCCCTCCACACATCATTCCATATAAGGAATTTCTTTCCTTGCCAGGGCTTCTAAGGTTTCTTCTTACCTAAGGAGAAACTATCCTTGGAATGTATACCTTATCTTTCATTAAAATGTATACTTTATCTCAATCTGCTGGATAAACTACTTTAAAGGTTTGTGAACAATGAAGTGTGAGAAGCCTTACAAATCTTAAAAGTATATTAAAAGGAGACATGGTGTCTGAGCCTTAATAAAAGTGTGACTGCTCAAATAAAATATTCTTATATAATAAAACATGTTCTAATAATTCAAAGCTAAAACTGAGCAAATTATGACTTGATTTCAAAGTTATGGTCAGCATGAAGTCATTCTCCTTTATGACTGACCACAGATACATTACAGTGTTCCTATCTTCTCCCCATCCCACTTCTCAGGATCCTCAGAGGCTTTGGGGTTGCTTCCCTCTCACCTGGTCCCTGAAGGCCTTGGATCTGTTTCTCACCCCACTGGTTCCCACACACTCCTCCCCACCACTGGTAACCAATTGCACCCTTTCCTTAAAGAAGACCTCTAGAATCTGAAGACTCTGTTAGGGAAGTAGAGAACACTGCTCTGTCCCTAAGGTCTAAGCCATGTGAAGCAGAAGCAGAAGCCATTTTCAGAGTGGCCATAATGAATTGTGCCTGCTCCAAAAATTGCATCTGCTCCCAGGAGGGAGACATGCGATCCAGGAAGGCTAAGAGACGTAGCAGCCTGGGAATAAAGTTAGGAGAATGTCAAATGATGACAGTGATGTCCAATTTATAGAATCCAGTTCACATCTTATTGGACTTTTTCTTTCTTGATGCTTTTGGGGTAAATAGGTAAAAGTTCTAAATAGCAGAGTTCATGATAAAATTCTCTGAATTATTGCAAACCAGTGAGAAAGTGGTCCTTTTCTCCACTGGGATTCAATTTCTTTGAATATCTGCTACAAAATAACCAGCAATGTCTCAACTAATGCATACATAAATCTCTAATGGCCAAATAAACAGCTTATCTAGATGCCATGCAAAACAAAAAGAGGAATGTAGACATACTTTGAAATGAGATACTGTATGCAAAAGACTACTTTGACTGCGTTCTTTGTGGTTGCAATCCTGGGTATTTTTATCTAGGCCTCATTTAACATAATGGGGTTATTTCTAAGTAAAAGTAAATAGATCACACTGTATCTGGTCTAAGGCAGACCCTTAGCATATGCTAGCCCAGTTGCCACAGTAAGTTGCTGCCACTGAACCCACTACAGAGGATAAGATCCCTTGGCCCCAGCTGTGGTCTCTAGTGGCCATTCACTGGGACTCTCGCTTCTTACCATTTAACTTTCCCTCCTGAAGTTACAATGGCAACTGGGACTGCTGGGATTGTCATCGCTAAGCAACATGGTCATGTGACATTGTACTTTATGACCACGTTGCTTAGTACACATTGTCACATTGTAATCCAGAATTATCTCTACCATTGCTTTAAAATGTGGATGGGACATTCTACTTCTTGACAAATAGATCTTTATGTGTCTTGGACACACAGAGCAAAAATAAGCAACAAAAAATGAAAAATATGGCCTCTGGATTCACATTGGAAGACTTATGAGGAAGAGAGGAGGAACAGTATGGCTCCAAGTACTTTGAGGACTTGGCACTGATGGTCATCCTCTCTGGATCTTTCCAGCAGAACCTTTTACAACTTGAGCAATATGCAAAGATGCAGAGTGTTCAAAATAAGACTTCACACTGTTCATTTTATATTGATATTTAGCTTCATTTACTGAAACTTCTATTTACATGATTTTATTAATCCTTTATATCTGTACATGATCCAGTTTAATACATCACAGGATTTGGGGAACAATGTGCAAGAGTTATTTCCCTGGGTAATTAAAATTAACATGAAAATATTACCAAAGCAGAAAAGATATCTTTCACTATTTACAATGGAATGGTAATATGTATCCTCAATTATTCATCTGGAGATACTTCCACAAACCAATTAATCACAGAAATAGTGAAATATTCAGTCAAATAGCACACATTAATTTAGATATGTAAAACAAGCCATTACACTGTGATCCCTCTCTTGCTTCCACTCTTTGGAACCACAAAAAGGTGTGAGTAAAAACTGTGTCCTTGTTGATCCGGTGCCACTGGTTGAATGGCACAGATCTCCAGCAAATGGTGGATAGCTGTCTCCATAAGAGTTCTTTTAACAGGATCCCTAGAAAGTGGGTATTCATGAAGAAGTTCGGGGATATGGATTGGAATTCCAGAGCCAAGCCAAATCTAATGGTATCTTGGACCCAGGAGTCTGAGGTAGAGGAATCCCATTGGTCTGCAAAGAGTTTTAGTCATCCGCCAATGGGAGCATTGTCCTTGGCCCTATTTGGGATGGCGGAAAGCCCTGTTTCCTTCCCCATGGAACGGTCTCTTACCCTGTCCTCTCCTTCTATTCCTGTTGCCAAAGTTGGGTCTTTCTGACTACTGTCCCGCCTATATCCAAAGGCTCTCTTGAGGAATATGTACCCTGATAGAAGAGATGAAAGGAACCCCTCCAAAAGAGCTGGGTGTTTCTGTTATCTGATTTGCGAAAAAGAGAGGGGAGGATCTTTTTCTTATTTCTGGTTTCTATCAATATGAATCAAGGGCAGTGCCAAACAATTTGTCTCCTGAAATGGGGGATGAGGCAAGCTTCCAGTTGTCAGCTTGCCAATGTCTGAGCCATAGTAAACTCCGTGCTGTAACATGGATGCTATGGCCCTTGATGAAAATTTAACCGCATTGAATGTTGCGTCCTGATGTGCCCTGATGTTAGAAGTCAGAATGGTTTCCCTCACGTGACGCAGTCACCTAAGGTTGGATCTGGTATAAAAAGATACGGCCATGTCGCTCTTATGGCCCACGTGTCTGACTGATGTGTTTTACGAAAAACTAACTCAGCCCTCTTCTCTTCCGGTTTAAGTGCCTCCTCTGCTTCGCTGGGAATTGTGGAGGAGGATGCTAATGTTACAATCAGATCATCAACCTCTGGTGTGTTCAGGAAGTTAGAAAAGTCTGATGCCAGGTTGTAAAACTTCCTGTCATATCCTATGGGGGTGGGGTACATCGCTGCGGAAGTTTTTGTACCAGGTCAGAGAACATGTGCGGGACTGGGATTATGTCTGCCTTGGTAACAGGTTGGGAAAAAATTCAGTCCTCTGACTTCTCCTGTAATACTGGTGGTTGGGAAGAGGGAGTCAATTTATCAAGGTGTGCGATGTTTTTAGCCCTGAACAAGAGTGACTTAAATAACTGAAGGTGGAACAGGCCCATAAATGTCAGTTGACTGGGGATGAGGCCCTCATCATCCAACATGCCCCTTTCTATGGGATCCCACCTCTGACAGGACCGGGTCGCTGTCATGTGCTGACCCTGACTCGACTTGTTCCATTTGGTTATTTTGGCCTCCCTCATCTTGTAAGCCCTGGTGAGGCATGTGTGGTATCATAGAAAACTCCCCTTGGGGAGGTACCTGAGGGTAATGCTGTTCCGTCCTGTTTAGTGACCATACTGATTGTGAATCGCAGTCAGAAGCTGCCAGGTGGTCCCTGGCCAGAACAATCTGCTATACCCCCACTGTAATGCCTTGATGTATTGCCAGCTCCATCCAAGCTCTCATCCTCACGGGGATCTCCTCTGGGAGGGACTCATCTTGACAAATCCAGCCACCATTGGGGTAAATGTGGCCTCGGGGGCCCTTCGTGCAATGTGTGATTGTTCTGTTCGCGGAAAAAGAGACTTGAGACCCAGTGTGACTTTCAGCTCTTTTATTAATTGCTAGATTCTGTATGACTGCGGAGCTGCGGCAGCCTGTTTTATAGAGGCTGCTCGCAGCTCGCGGCCAATGACGTCTCCTTGAATCTCCCACCGCTCAGGCAGGCCAATCATAGGACAGCAATTGTCGACCAATCACCATTGTTTAACACACCAATCAGATTCGAGTATTTGTGGACCAATGGGAACAGGGTATTTCGAGTATGATAATATGTAACACCCCTCCCCTCTTGGTTTGGTCCTACCTTACGTAGTCACGTAAGTAGGCGGGGCTTTTATGTTGTCTATTGACCTGCACAGTTTAGTCATGTGTGTTGTCTCGGTGGGTTCGGACGGGATTGCTGTTTCTCCCCGTTCCTTCTCTGTGGAACCTCCTGGGAAGGTGGGAGTCAGCCATGCCGCTCCCGCCTGAACTATCTGGGCTGGTAGAGTCGGCCCTGGCTGGCTCCCTTCCGGAGTGACTTCTTGATGTTTTTGCGCCGCCTGTTCCTCTCTAATGAAGTCATCTCACGGTAAGTAGTTTGTTTCTTTCTGGGTTTATTTGAGAATTTGGTTGTGGTTTGTTTTGTTTTGTTGCGGTGTTTCTTGTGTAATGGAGGGTTCTCCCCCTCCCCTCTTTATTTTGTGTTTGTATTTGTGTTTTGAGGGTCTCCCCCTCTCTGGTTGATTATTATTTTGTTTAATTGTTTGCTGTGGTTCTGGTGTGTATGGGTGTTGTTTTTCTTTGGTACCTGGATGTGTTAGTGGCTCTTTCTCTAATGTTCTTGTGAGGCTCAGTTGATCTTATGTGTCTCCTCCAGCTTCTTCCGTCCTCGTGTTTCTAGTCTGGTATGATCGGGGTCCCTGTTACTTGGTTTATTTTGCCAGTACCCACAGTGCGTGCCCCGTAGATTTTTTGCGTAGACTAGGTCTCCTGTTCTGGAATGTGCCGGTATTGTGCTAGAGGAGTCTGCTCGTTTTTTCCGGGCTGTATGTGGGGTGTAATCTATCCAGATTATGATGTTAATTTTCTGCCCATCAATAATTCTGCTGGCTTTTATTTGTAGTGGAGTTAGGTGTGATGTGTTGTTAGTGAGCATTTTGTAAATTTTTTCCTTGTATGTCCCTGTGTCTAATTTTTCTATAGTTTCTTTGGTATTCCGGACCATTGCGTTCCACATTGTTTGTATCTTGTGCTAGCCGTTGTTGTGTCAAGGCATGTCTTATGCCTGTATTCGTCGAGAGAACTTTTCAAATGTCAATGCCATGACAATGCGGCCCGTTATCTGTGAAATTAATAAGTTCCGGCAACCCATGGTGTGGTGAAGAGCCTCCTCAGCGTCTGATAACTGCTTCTTTGTTGTTTGTCATGGTCATGACAACACTTACTTCCAGCCATTTGAGTAGCGTTTATTTACTATGATTAAAAATGTGTGTCCTTTTGTTGGCCTTGCGAATTCTATGTGTATGCTCGGACCAGGGTCCCCTCGGTGTTTCCAGTTGAGCACAGGTGCCACAGGGGTGCAGGCCTGGATCTTTGGGCATTTTAGTGCTGTTTTCCACCATCTCCAATATCTCTTGTCCATCCCTGGCCTACCGTACTAACTCCTGGCCAGGATTTCATTCGTATAATACCCGGGTGTCCTTCATGCAAAATATATCCAGTACTTGTTCTTGTAATAGTTCCGGTATGACTACCACGTTCCCTCATAGTATTGCAACCTTTTAACATTGAGAGTTCAGTCTGTCTGTTCCGGAATCGTTTAAAAGTCTTGTCTGTCTCGTTTTCTGGCCACCCTTTTTTTCCTACCCAGTTTAAAACCTGCGCCATCTTTTTGCCTCTTTGGTTTCTTTTGCGCAATGTCCGCTGTGGTTATGGGTAGTTTGATAATGTTTCAATTGTAGGGGTGGATTGGTTTGGTGCCAGGTCCCTTCCCAGTTCAGGTAGGGGAGTACGGCTCAGGGTGTTCAGCGTTGTGAAATGTCCTTGCCTGGTCGTGTGAATTAATTTGTAATTGTATGTGGCAAGGGAACTCGGACCACCTTGTCATTGTGTGGGGAGAGTATGTTTGGGGTGGCCCTGTTTCCGACGAGTATTCCCAAGAGTGGCTTATGTAGTCTGATGAGTGTAAAGGTTCCTACCAGTAGAGGTATCATGGAACCGTTGACCCTGGATATTGCCTCTCTAACATCTCTCTGTCCAACTGGCTGTAGTTCCTTTCTGCTTTGGACAGCGTATGGAGTAGAAATGCTTCTCTCCCATCTGGTAAGCATGTGGCTGAGTACGGTCTCCGACACCGAACGGTTGTGATGCATTCGCAGGTGACTGTCAGTGGCAGGGTTTCACTGTATTGAATTAACACAGATTTCGGATGTCAGCAAATCTTTATTTTCTGGAACGAGCGGCCTCTTCTCGTTGTCCCCAGGTCCTGGTGGCTGTCTTATCCACAATCGTGTGTAGTGGTTCCGCTGTCGTTGCCTTCTGTAGTAGGAAAACATTTATAGAATTGATGAGTCCAAAAATGCTTGTAAATCTGTTTTGTTTTTGGGCCTGGGAGCTTCTTTTATTGCTTTGGATTTTCTGATCTGGTGGGTGGATGCCATCTTTATCTGTTAGATACCCCAGGAATTTCGAGCTTTCGAGGTGGCTAGCTTACCTTTCTCTTTTTTAACCTTGAGTCCCGCCTTTTGAAATCTTTGCAATACTTCTCTGAGACAGCTTTCCATGTTGGTTCTTGTCCACTGGGCGTGACACCAGCACATCATCAAAAGTATGGGACCACCCTTTTATCCCTTGTAAACAATGCTCCATCAGGCTTTAGAAACACCCCTGGGCCCACGCTGACTCCACATTGCAGTCTTTTGCATCTGAATGCTGCCTCCCCGTGAGTCCATGATCGGTTTGTGCCTCCACTGTTTCTGGGTCGACTGGCAATTGTTGGTATGCTTGTGCAAGGTCGAGCTTTTGCGCGAGACCTTGCCTCCCCCCACGAATGTAACAGATGTTGCACTACCAGAAGAGGGGTATGCACTTTGTTGTAGTGCGTGGTTTAGGGTGCCCTTGTAGTCTCCGCAGATCTCACGGACCCATCTGGCTTAATTGGGTTACAATTGGGGTTTTGCCCACTTGTGTGTCTATTGGTTCCAATCTCCCTGTGTGATGAGTTTAATTCCTCATCGATGTTCGGTTTTAAATGCGAAAGAACGTCGCCTTGCCTTTAACATGAATTGGGCTATGGTTGGATTCAAATTAAATGATATTGGGGACCCTTCGGTACTTGCCTGCTAGTTCCCATTGAACACATCCTGGAAAATCCCTCATTAGGCTCTCTCTCCCAGTCTTTTGCAATGACACTGCTGATTCCGGCCACTCTGACTTCCCGAGGGGTTCGAACCATTTGAGTCCCAGTAAGCTTGGCAATTTCGGTCTACGATTGTGTTAAAGGCAGACTTCTGGTGTGTTTCTTGAATTGACTTTGGAAGTGTCCGAGTCCAACTACGAGAATCCTGTTCCCTTGGTAGTCTTTCAGGCTCAGTGTTTGGGCTCTCTAGTTCCGTCTGAGTATGTTTGGTATCAGTCTCTTAATTGTTGTTCCCATCATATTCATAGATAGATATGAGCTGGAGTCCACCTCCATCTATGCATTGTTGGCCTTCGATGTTGACTTTCACATGTACTTCTGGGCATTGGTTGTGTTTGAATGCCCGATGGTTTTATAGTTTGGTGGGGTTTCTTACTTCCGGTAGCTTTTCGTTGAGCCGTTTGCCTCTGCTTTCTCAGCTCCAACGGCCCTGTCTTTCTTTTGTTCGGGAGGGTGTTGTCTCTACGTTGTAAGAGCTTTTCCATAGGCTGTAGCTTTTCGCGGTTTTGCAGACCTCTGCTGTGTTGTCCCGTCTCTCGCAGTGCTGACAAATTGCGTCTAGGAAACGGCACTTCAGACAGGGGGTGGTCTCCTCCGCACCCGGCACTGGAACCCCAACTTTATGTTCTTTCCTCTCCCATCTGTTCTGTTCCGATTGGAGTCTGTGGATTTCTTCCTCTTCAGTCGCTCGGTCTCGGACAACGACTCACTGTCCTCATGAGTGGTGTGGAGGGTCTTGCAGGTGCTCTCTGACTTCTTTTTCTCCGGAGGTTGGCTTGTCTCTGCCGGTGTTTTTGCATTTGTTGCATTCATTTGTTGCCTTTTGGCTGCATGAGATTTTTAGTGGCTTCAGTGCAGTGGCCTCAGCGATGGGCTCAGTGACTGTAATTTTTGGCCGGGGTTAGCAGTCAGCTCTGCAAGGTCTAAGATCTCTTAGTCCTAGGAACCCCGCGATCTCTCATGGCTTCATCATGGTTGGAGGACTACGCATGCTCCTTCAATGTCCCTTAGAGCCGCTACGAAATCTGCGATACTCTCACCTTCTCTCTGGTCCCGTTTGTAGAACTCATGTCTCCAAATAAGCCTGGAGATGGTCGGTGCATAATGGGCATTCAGCATTTTTTCCAAAACCGGCCAGGCCATCTACTTTACATCCTCAGGTTTGGCCAATGCCTTGGCCATCTTGAACACTGTGGGCCCACAGTATGTCAGGAACACGGCTCTCTTCCTGTTGTCAGAGATCCCTTGTAAGTCATTGCTCTCGAGAAGCATGAGAAATTGTCGATGTACAATTCTCAGTCCTCTGTTGAATGGGTTGAATGGTGCGGGTGGCAAGTTGGTGCCGGCCATTTCGTCTGCTCAGTTCTCGTTGCCACGTGCTCAACTGGTCTCCTCGTCTCAGAATCCCACCTTCGTTGCCAGTGTTGTGTTCGTGGAAAAAGAGACTTGAGACCAGCGTGACTTTCAGCTCTTTTATTAATTGCTAGATTCCGTCTGACTGCGGAGCTGCGGCAGCCTGTTTTATAGAGGCTGCTCGTGGCTTGCAGCCAATGACGGCCCCTTGAATCTCCCGCTGCTCAGGCGGGCCAATCATAGGACGGCAATTGTCGATCAATCACTGTCGTTTTACACACCAATCAGATTCAAGTATTTTTGCACCAATGGGAACAGGGTATTTCGAGTATGCTAATATGTAACAGGTATGGTCATTGAGAAGCTAGGTTGGACTGGTATAGCAGCACTGCATCTGGATGGCATGGGCAGATCCAGGGGGATTGGCTGGGGAGGGGTCTTGAGCCTGAGCCAGCCTAGAGGGAGATGAAGGCTGAGAATTCTTTTCAGCCTCCCACATGCACTTTTTCATATGCTTTTCCAATGCCCTCTGATGCCTATTGATGTCTTTCTCTGCAGCCTTTGATGGTCCCTCAGATTGTTTTGACTTGCTGTGGGTTCTTGTCATGGCTCTAGAGGTTGATGCTCTAGAGCTATTACCACTTGCCATTATGACCTGTTGAGTTACAGTAGTTCCAATGAGGCTGTAATTTTTTGGACAGTTGGCATGCCCAGGGACCTGCTGCAGGGATGGACAGGGAACCCTAACTAATAATAGCTCCCCCTTTTTTGAATCTACTTATAATACAAGTATTATTAATATTATAGTAGTGGTAGTATTGTTATTATTGTTGAACATAATTTATTTTTTTTATAAAACTGTTAGAATTATAAGAATTGTTATTGCACTAACAATACAGTCAGTTAATTAAAAATTGTATCAAATTTATTCTGATCAGCCAAATTAGAGAAGACCTAAACAGGCCAAAAACAAACTCCTATGGATTCAACTGGGTCTGCAACAGCTGCCTTGCACAGGTGGATTCAGGCCTTGGTGCTCGCTGTTGTGCTGCTAAATCAACTGGGCTGTGAGGGTTAGCCAACTTAAGAACCTCCAGGAATACCCCAAGAAGAGGATAACAGAGTATAAACTCCCCCTGGGCTTCTGTAAAGAGGACCCGGATTAGGGATAATGCCTCTCACAAGCCTGAGTAAATACAGCACAGAGCCACATGGTCTATAGTGATCGCAATGGCGCTGGCAGTTAATTTTGTGTGCAGACCAGCAGCGAACTCCCGCCTTGTGAAGTCGCCTGAAATAGCTTCCCACAGCAAATAGGAAAAAGGTGAGTTGGGGTAAAAAGAGGTGTTCTCGGTGGGGAGAAAAAAAGCCTCGGTCGTTTAAATCAAGCCGTGCTCGCCACTTGCAACAGTGCGGCTAGAAATGGGAAGTCACAGCAAGGGCTGACTGTTTGGACTCGATTAAACACAGCTAGGAATTTGATGCCTCAGACCGCTGCAAGGGCACTGAGAGCACTCCCTGACAGTGTGTTTACGAGCTCCCACGGCCAGATGGAATGAATGCTATCGGAAGCTGCCGTGGCTCTTAGGTGAAACATGGAGCTTAATTAAGAGAAATTCAGACCAAACCTGAAGGGTTTTTTGAAGTCTTTGCTCCTATTCTGGCCAAGGAAAAGAAAAAGCTGCCTATTCCTACAAAGGCTGAGCAAAAACTGGGGGATGCTAGGGAGGAGTCCCGTGGGGGAAGAGTGTCCTTGCAATTAAGCCCAGCCTATCCAAGGAGAGACTGAAGCACCTCCCACTGCTGGATGCTCTGAACAGCTCATTGGAGAACCGTGAAAAGTATGGTCATGAATAAATATGGCAAAAGAGCTGGTACAAAGTGCTATCTGTTGCAGAGTGAGACATGGGCTTGCAGGTAAAAATTCCCAAGTTGTTAGAAACAGTTACAATAGAGGGAAAGAGAAGACTTTTTCTATAAATTGCATGAGGAAAATTCAATTTTCTATAGATTCTGTTAATGGGTATTTCACCTTTAGTGCAAACATTTCTCCATGCTTTCCAGTCCAAAGAACATCTGCTTATAGTCTTTCCTGTACAATCAGAAATAGGCAACAAGCTATGCTGATTTATTTTTTTTTTTGCAATGACTGGGGTTTGCAAAAATGCAGTCCTCTCTCCATTTAGACTTAAAAAAGAAACATCTTTACAAAAGATAATTAAACTCTGTGTTTCTGTTAGTATCCCCCAGGTAAATGAAATGTCCCCAAGGGATGGCAGCAGCGACAGCAGGCAAAGGAGCAGTGACTGGGGATTAAAACGTTCTTTTTCAGACTGACCATCTTCTTTGCTTCAGCTGTGTCTCTCTCATCTCGCAGGTTTTTGTTCATCTCCCTGCTCCAGAGGCAAGCAAGACAAATGCAAGCGTTATGGCTACAGCGTTCACTTTGCCCTTTCCCTATACCCAAATGTAAATAATTTCCATCCTAGTGACATAGAATGTATTTATAGTATTGCCTAGTGATTTCTAAAGTAATATAAGGCCTATTCAGATTTCTGATATTTTGGCAAAATGATGGTTGCACAGTTCTGACAGATTGCAAGTCACTAGTGCAGAAATGATTTGACTTCTCTATTAGTATGATGTACTACAGCTCCCATAATTTCTGGTCACATTTGAAGGTAGCAGATTATAGAAGATTTCAAAACCATTGACAACCATTAACAACTCTTATACTGTGTTTGCCTTACCTGCTTACCTATGGTTTACTTATCAATGCTTTATGTGATTAATCAAATGTTCTGAATTTGCACAATGCAGTGAACTGTAAGATAACTATCCTGGGTTTTAATAGCAAGATAGTTTTGAATCAGTTTGTTGTATGAATAGAAGACAGAGAGGACAAAGAAAGTAAGAAACTATTTGTACAATCACAAATGCTAGTTCAATAATTTATTTGGCACCTAAATTTCATTTAATAAATTCTGGAGAGCAGTTGCTTGTGTAAGGTAGCTCTCATATGGGTTCAATCCAATGACAACTAGTCAAGAAGTTTCTGAGTTCAGTTTTCCCATCTTGGCAATGATTCAACAAATATTAGACCATAGTTAATTTTTGGCCATCCAAATATTTAATGATACAAAGTAAACTATTAACAACCTAACACATATAATTCTTCTGAATATAAAATAGCTTATTCTGGGCATCCACTGTAAAATAAATGAAGGGGTGGGGGAAACTTCAGCCACACCAGTATATTTTGTTTGTCTTCATGACATCATTCTGATTCTTCCATACACCATGACCAAAATAAATCTTGAGTAATTGTTATTTGTAAATGAGGCCAATAACTCCTAACAACTAATTCCACTGTAGGCCTCCCAACACTTACAGAAGTGTTTTCTCTTAACTGTGAATTAAGTACATATTGTTCCTTTCCATGGAATTGTATCTCCAAGGATAAAGACTGGGTCATCACAAGCATCCTGGAAGAATTAGTCCCAGGTAGAGAGGGAGACAGTTTCCATTTTCCCATCCTGTAATTCAGTCACAAATCTCCAATTACAAAAGTCCATTTCCCTTCCTCTTTTTTAATATTTATTTTAATTTTTTACCATCATGTAACACAGGGCTGTCAAACTCCCGGCCTACAGGCCGGATGTGTCACATGCTGCCCACCCCCAAGTTCAGTTTAGCAAAGGTGGAAATAGTCCCAATGTCATGTGATGCTGCCGTAATGATGAGTTTGACAACCCTGGTATAATATATTTAGGAGGCATGGTGGTGCAGTGCTTAGAATGCAGTATTGCAGGCTACTTCTGCTGACTTCCAGCTGCCAACAGTTAGGCAATTTGAGTCTCGCCAGGTCAAGGAGAACTCAGCCTTCGATCCTTCCAAAGTTGGTAAAATGAGGACCCAGATTGTTGGGGACAGTATGCTGACTCTGTAAACAGCTTAGAGAGAGACCTGTAAAGCACTGTGAAGCAGTATATAAGTCTAAGTGCAATTGCTATTCCTCAAAGAAGGGGTCCGCAACCCCTGGGATGCGGTCCACTACTGGGCCATGGTCTGTTCAGAACTGGGATGTGGACACAGTGGACGTGCATACGCAGCTCCACTTGCGCACATAGCTCCACTTGCATGCCCAGCTCCATTTGTACAAGTGGCCAGCACACATGCCTGCCGCTCATGCAAATAAGAGCTGTGCACGCAAGTGCACTCACCAGCTGTTTGCTCAGAACCATCTGTTAGGAATGATAGTCACCTAACAGTTGGGTTGGCAATATATAAACCAGGATAGTAATTTAATACTGTATTTTTAAGAAAATGCTGTAATTGTGATTGGCTGAGGTTCCTCCAATAGCCATAATATGGAGACAGAAACATGGTTCTTTCTCTCTTGCATTTTCCGTTTTGCCATTTTTCCTGATCGTCGTTCTGCTTGGATTATTGTGAGTCTTGCAACTTTTAGCAAACTCCGTTTACTGAACTCTCTTTATGATACTTGACTTCGTTTTTGGATTATCCCTGGACTGATACTAACTGCTTTGACCATGTATGATTTGGACTGTTTGATGGACTTTGTTTACCCATTTACTGGAAGTAAAACCTATATTTTACTATTCATTGCATCTGTATGCTGGTTGTGTGTTATTCAACATCACTCTCATTATGTTTCCCTGAGTGCACTCATTCCCCTAACGGGGAATACCTCAACACTGGTTATGGGCCCAGGCCATACCAGTCTCAGATAACTGAGAGTTAGTGTGCCGTATTCAGACAGCTGTTTACTGTTTAAGTGTGGGTTACTGTCCTGGTAAAGATGGCACAAGAACCGTCAACAAATCTTTCACTGATAACCTGGTTGGACGGAACAAACTATGTTTCCTGGTCTATGAAGTGCAGTCTACTTCTGCATAGAGAAGGGTGATTGGCTGCAGTTCAGGATCCACCAGATGTAAATGCTTGGGATCCAAATAATGAGGACAATGCCGAAAAGTTACTTTAAACATAACAATGAACAAGCTCTTTGTATTAATTGGACTAACACTGAGTGACCAGCAGCTAGTCCATATTTGTGGAGAAGAGTCTACTGCTTGGTGTTGGGAGAATTTGAAGAGGATTTATGTTCGTGACAGTAGAGGTGCACAAATACATGTTACACATAAACTGTTTGGAGCACATCTTCTGAAAGGTAGAGATATGTTAGCTCATTTGAACTTCATGAAAAGGAACTGATTTTTTCAGAACTGCATCAGGTTTACATCATTCTTTCCTCATTGGATGAAAGTTATGATGATTTCACTGGTATTTTCACTGGAAGTCCTGACCAGAAATGAACTGACATCAACTGACATAACCGGACAATTGTTAGAAGAGGCAAGAAGAAGGCTGGAAAGAGACCAACTGAGAGAGAAACAACCACAAGAAGAGGATTTGTTTT